>CAEFZX010014431.1:0-99598 GCA_903066825.1 Alfaro cultratus | reverse complement strand
GCCCCTATTGCTTGGGGGCGCACATTTTCTGAGTAGACAGAAGGAGATGTGTGTGTGTCTGTGTGTGTGTGTGTGTGTGTGTGTGCGTGCGTGCGTGTGTGTGTATGACTGAACGTGGCCACACACCTGCTGCTTGTTATTCTCCCATGCATCAAAATTAATCTCTGCTTGACTATCTTTGAATTGCAGCTTATTCGTCTGCTCCCTGATGATGATGGAGGTGACGGTCACGAGCGTTTACGCCTGGAAAATATTCGATAAGTAGCCGGCAATGCTGGAAACATGTCAGAAATTCACATTATGAGCAATTAGAAAGAGTGGAAACCTGAAACCTACCAAAAAAAAAAAAAAGAAAAGAAAGAGAGCTTTCAGTCAGAATGAAAACACGGAATGGAAAAGTCGTCTCTACCTGTCCTTCAAACCCACGAGCGCACGCCGCCACAGGCAGGCACTGGAGTGAAAACCGCAAATCAAAAGCGTTTATTGTCGACTTTTAACGAGTGCCCGAGAGCGCACACACACGCCGATGTCTCCACAGGCTGTTCGAACCGCCCTCGTTGGCTAGACCTTCAGCGTTTCTCCTGTAGCAGCTTAGGTCTTTGCACGCCAGATTCCTCGGACGTGTTTCTGCGCCGCAGCTCGTGTCCCTGCAAAGCTCACCTCGCTTACTCCCAAACTCCGCTCTGACTTAATTAAATATAATCCCATTCCATGGACGGGAGTCTGAAAATCCGCTTGAGGTGCTGAAGTGTGTGGATTCTAAATACCTGTAACATCTGCTCTTTCTAAAAACAGAAAATGTAATTAAGCTCCAGCCCTATATTTTATCCTGCATGTTTTAGGAATGCTTTGAGTGTGATCCAGTGGTTAGACTGGATGTGAACAACCACTTAGTTTGAATTTGGTAATCAAAGGGACAAAATCACCTGTATTAAGCTTTACATCGTGTTATAATGCTATTCCCTCATCAAAAACATACCTGGAATGTTGCCTTAATTCTTTCATGCATGTTTGAGAAATCCTTTAATCTTCTGTGGCAACCATTCATCTGTGCAAAAGGACTGGGTGGACCTAGCTCCGCCTTTAAAGGCGGAGTTTCAGTTAGAGCAGGAGCTTCTTAAAGAAACAGAGACCTAATTTCAAGGGGTTAAATTAGATGTGTATAGCATTTTTTTAACACCTGAAGGTAAAATAGATACTTGATTGTTCTTTTAAATAGCACTGTGTACCTGCAAAAACTGTCCCTTTAAAGTAGTTTGCTGAACCCTAACATCAGTGCTGACAGGAGCTGAAAACCTTCTCACTGTTTGTGTCTAAATTGTAATGAATGTAAATCGCCTCCCCACCTGTTCTGTTAGCTTTTACCCGAAGCCTCATTAGCACAGTGTTGTATTTCCACTACATTACTCACACAATATGCTCTGCAGCATGGTGTTTCTGTTCCTCTGTGTATACGTCTAGGCACTGAACTTCCTCCCTAAATGCCTGGTGGAGGACTGAAAAGCACAGCTGTCCTAATGGAGATCAACACCATGTTGCAGCATGTTAACCCCAGTTCTGAGGCTTGTGGCCAACCAACGCCGTCTCTGTTTGCTCTGCTCCTGACAGGTATGACTACGTGGAGGTGCGAGATGGTGTGGACGAGAACGGTCAGCTGGTGGGGAAGTACTGCGGGAAGATCGCCCCCTCAGCAGTCGTCTCCTCAGGAAACCAGCTGTTTATCAAGTTTGTGTCGGACTACGAGACGCACGGAGCCGGATTCTCCATCCGATATGAGATCTTTAAGACGGGTAAGTTGCAAACTATGCTTTCACCTTCCTGAACTCCTTTAGGTATCTGCGTTGCATTTTTGAAGGAAGTGGTTCCCAATTTCAATCCTTAAGGATCATAGTTTTGCAAGTTTTAGACATCTCTCCACTAGAGTTGATTCAGAACATTGAATTGGTGCAACCTCCTGTTTTGAAAAGGGGAGAAAATGGCTCCCCAACATGAAGATGCTGGGGATGAAACCACTTCTCTAATGTTCTAGACCAGGGGTCTCAAACTCCAGTCCTCGAGGGCCGCAGTCCTGCAGTTTTTAGATGTGCCATAGGTACAAAACGCTGGAATGAAATGGCTTAATTAGCTCCTCCTTGTGTAGATCAGTTCTCCAGAGCCTTAATGACCTAATTATTCTACTCAGGTGTGGTGCAGCAGGGGCACATCTAAAAGTTGCAGGACTGCGGCCCTCGAGGACTGGAGTTTGAGACCCCTGTTCTAGATGTTATTGACAGGGTGTTCAAGTCAGAAACACTGTAGTAGATGTACTGCACCAGGAGGAGGCAAGGTTGTAGCCATTATCCACATCAATATTCAATCAAACAAGAATCTAAGCATGGCTAACGGAGTGCTAGGCTAGAAATTTTACCAAACGAATTGTATCTCCTGATTTCTTTGACTTCTTTAGCTTACATTTGAAGTCTTATGGAACGACAGTCAGGAAAAACTGACTGTTAGCATCTCAACAACTCTTCAGTGTTGTTGAGATGCTAATTCTGAATTGGGCATGAATCAAGTGGGCCCCTACATCATGTTTTTGACAGTTTTTGGATGTCCTGTTCACATGGAAACACCATAAACAGAGATTTTGGAAATGTAAAAAAAAAAAAAAAAAAACCCAGCTATTTTTGGTTTTCCTTATTTGATTCCAAGTGTGAGCACAGTAGAAAGTATTTGTTTTGCCAGACGTTCATGTTGACATGCACAGGGCTCTTTTGGTTCATCACAACTGGCAGATCAAAACTGCACTGTTGATCTCCTGGTATATAATCCATCAAAATCACAACATTAAACTCCAACATAACAACCCGACGTATATAAAATAAAATAAAAAATGTAATGGAAACTGCTGCAGTAAACACTATATTTCCACTCATGTCCGTTTGGAATCTCATTACAAGGCGCTGTGGTATCATTTATAAGTTTAGAAGCTGGAGTGGCGGTCCGAGTTACAGCTGAGTTAGAAAGCAGTTAAGCTGGGCGTGACGTCCCGCACCACATCCAGATCCCCGTGTTCTGAAGCAAGCGGACGCCAACGAAAGACCTTTGAAGCCGCCAATGAGTCTGTCGCCTCATCTGCTATAGTTTGATACAGTCTGGAAACCGGAGGAAGGATCTTGATAACGAAGGGAGAACGAGACTCTGTCTAATTTCATGCTTTGTTTGTGCTTTAGTCAAGGCGTCAGAGCGCCACATTATGCAAATGCAATATGGCAGGCAATATGCTTCTTTCAAAACAAATGAATCATGGGCCCATATGTTTCATAATTGTAGCAGGCTTTTTTTTTTTCTTTTCTGGTGTGAAATATTACACTATAAGCAAAGCTATAATTTGCTGAGCAGTGATTGAACAAATGTTGTTAAAGTGTTTTGTTTTTTTTCTTCTCATCAGATGGCAGTCAACAGGGGGGCGGTTTGAAGCAAAGCTGGAAAGCCAGTAAAACTCGGTCCTTTTTAAGCGGGCGCCACGTCAGGAAGTCCTTATAATGTCACCGTTGCCAATGTTTCATTAAAAAAAAAAACAAAGAGCAGAACTTGGCCTGTCGGCTCAAATGTTACGAGGTTACATCTGTCTTATCAGAGCACAGCAGAATTGGAAGAATTTCCTGCTGATAGGCGGCCTTCCTTTGTTTGGACTGGCAGGGGATGAAGGATGAGGAGAGCCTTTCCAGAGTGACTAGTAAGCAGACAGGTGGTATAGTCTTCACTTTCATTAATTAACCTTAGCAGCAGTATATGGGGGGGGGGGGTAGACCCCCTGTGACCTCTGAGACTTGATGAATAGCCCGGCGAGGTTCCTCCTCCGTATTAATCCGCGTGTTTGAGTGGCTGGATTTGTTGCTCGTCGTCGCTACGGCGGCAGGGCAACTGGCGGAGTGCGGGGCCATTTAGGAGATCAAAGCGGCTCTCCGCCCAGACATACGCAAACTCATCTGCACGCGCTGCCCCAGTCTAACTCCCCCACCAGCCCCGCAACCTCCAGATAGGCCGGCTAAATCGCTACATTCTTTTCACGATTAGCTCGGTATTCCCCGGTCTCCCCTATTAGTAGTGGCTGATTAGAAATGAGCCGTGTTGGGGCGGGAGTCCTTTGACGAAGCAGAACATGCTCTCGAGCAGCTTGGGTGAGAAAATAACAGATCTAGCTGGAAATATGCTGCAACAAAGACCGGAGTATAAATAGTAGGAGCTTGAAGACAAGCTGTGCCTTTTTCGCTGACTGAACCCGAAGTGGAGTCGGGAGTTCGGGGAGGATAGGGAGGGCGATGGGGCGAGGGAGGGAGAGGCAGGCAGAAAGCTTTTCATCTGGCTCTTTCGCACCCAGCACTCTCCTCCCCCATGTGGAGAGGAGAACCACGGGTGTGCCGTTGCTTCCTTAGTGGATCCAGACCGTCGTTGCGCTTTGAAAGTGCTCGGTGTTTTGACTGCGGCGGTGCTGGCTCTCCCGCCAAAAAGAAGGGGCTCTGAGATCAATTAGCAGCTCTGTTTGTTGGAGTCAGAGAGAGAGAGAAAGAGAAAACCAGAGAGAACCAAGCAGAACGAGAGATACAAAGTTAGCTGATTAGCACGGCTTATCAACAAACACAGGGTATTAGCTGGGAAAAAAAAACAAAAAAAAAAACACATTGTGTTGGCTAACACATGTAACGTTAATGATGAGACACAGATGCTCCGATAACAGATAGAGGAACGGGAGGCTTGCACTTGTGCATGTCAATGAAGGAAAACACAGCGAACGCCGGCTGTTTATTGCCGTGATTATAGTCCCGAAGAGTTAAACTCCAGCAAAAGGTCACATGGAAGATAAATAAACCCGCAAAGCAAACATATGTAAACACACACCTCCTTTGGGATCATGTGCCAGCTTATACAAGTATGTTTACATGGGCACGCTGACCCCACCAAAGCCATAAACTAAATACACTCTCTCCCCTCGTCCCATACACACTCCTGAAAATGCTTGGCTCTCACCACTCTGGCTTTCATCAGCTGCGGCCTGCAAAGTGTTTAATTGGAAGGGAACAGGTTGTTTTGTGGCTCCCTTTGGCTGCTTCCACATCACTCTCTCTACCCCTCTCCACTCCTCGGTCCCGTCCAGCCATCTTAATTAGCACGGGCTATTTATTTTATAGCCTGCAAATTGGCAGCGACGCTTCACTGGCTAAAGAGTGGCAAGAGTATGAGAGGAGGGGAGGGAATGAGATGGCATGCAGGAGTTTTTGAGCTGAAAGGAGTTGCCTTGGTTGTTGTTGGGGTTTTTTGTTTGTTTTTTAAGAAATAATGAAATAAGGATGTCATAATCAAGATTTGTAACTCCCAAACTACTGTTCTTCATAGAGTTAGAGTTGTGTCGGACAGCTGCAATGTGCTACTCCAACATGGGGTTAACGTGGAAAACTTTTTTTTTTATCATTTTTTTCTCTGAAGAGTTTTTTGCGGCACTAGTGGCTCGCATTTTTTCCTTGACAGTAGGCTGACAGGAAGGGGGAAGGACATGCGGCAAGGGTCACTGGGAGTCGAACCCGCAATGTCTGCGTCGAGGACTAAGGCCTCCAAATGTGGGGCGTGCTAAACCCCTACGCCACCACAGCACACCCCAATGTGGAAAACTTGAAAACATCATGTTACCTAAAACTGACAAAGGTGTACCATTTGTTTCTCGAGATAATTCTTATTCAGAAATCCATTGAGTTCATGTAGGTGGCACAGTTTCACAGCAAAATGTCACTGCAATAACCAATGCAGATCCAAATTATATGCTAAATATAGCTTCACGGTAATCCCTCATAATCGGAATCCAGATGGCAACAGGGGAAAATAACTCTTTCAATAGGAAGAAACCTACAGGAAGACATGACTCATTAGTGGCAGCTAAAAAGATGAGCTCCAAAGGAGTAGTATGAGTTCAAAAACAGTAATTATGCATAGAAAACGTGAAAAACTGACTGCACTAGTGCCTTCAATTGGTTTGTTCAGAAAAGAAAACAGGTTTAACACAGAAGAACAAGATAAATTATATCAACTAGAGAAAGAAAACATAGTCAAGGTGGCTGCAGTGGCTCTATTAGCTAGGACACGTCGGTGTCTTATTCAGGCATTAGAGGAACGAGACCCTTGTACCTGGAAGCGGCTACGTGTAGGGAAATTGTGGTCGGCAAGTTTTATGGAAGAGCTATGGATTCAACACATTCGATTGACACAACTGCACATGATCACTGCTGTGAGAGCTCTGGTGGAGCTAGCTGCAGATTGTCTGTAAAAAAAACAACAACAAAAAAACTACAAACCACGAAGAAGATGACAGGAAGTAGTTTTCTATGTCATTGTAACATCCATCGGTTGATCACGTGACTCGTGTGATACAGAAAAAGTGCATACGCAATAGATGTATTTCTTACAATACATTTAAATTTCTTAAGAAATAGATGTATTTCATCTATCTCAGCTTTTTTTAAATTGGCGCGATTCCATTCAGCAAACTTAATTTTGTAATTTCAAATTGCGTAATTCTGTGGTGAAGGGAAACGCAGCTGGTGACTAATCCTGATGGAAGTAGGTTCACCATGTCTCACTACAAAACAAAACTTTTCATTCAGAAATCCTGTGGTCATCTCACAGTAAGACCACTTCCATGTGTACATGAGTGTGTGGGGCACTTTGGAGCTTTGGTAAGTGGCACAAGCCCGGCAGCATCTGGCACAGTGACGCCAGAAAACTAACTTCTTTGAAGCGGTGAGGAAGTAAACTGCACCCCAGCCTGTACCTCATCTTATCAGGCAGGTTTCCTCTCTCCCTCTGCTGAGGTGGGGTGGCCTGTCATGAGTGGAGTTTATGTGGTAAATACCATGTCGGCATAGCTGAGCCTCAGGATGTATGGAGGGGTGTCGGTGAGTGTAAACCTGCCTTCCCCCATCTGTTTCAGTGATTGGATCTCCACACGCTCCTGGTTAATGGTTGATGTAGTGCCGAAAGAGTTAATTTTCCACCAGCAATCAGGCCGTCTGTCAGTGTGACATAAGGGGAAAATGAGCTGGAGGGGTGGGGGGAGTGTACGAAAGGCATGAGGAATGGGGCTGGGTAGTGATCAGCCAGAGAACAACATGGTACATAAACAGTGGTGATTTCCTTTGCAGTCCAAGATCAACACCGTAGCCCTGGCCAGAAACGGAGATTAGCTTGAAAAAGAACAATGTGGGACCATTGAGAAGGAAGGAGGCAGAGGGAAAGCCTATAAAAAATGTCACATTTAGTACCACTTTCTTGACCAAATGTTGTTTCTATGATTCGCTCTGGTCCGCTTTTCATCAACGTTTTAATAGAGTCGAAGAGAAACAAGTCATCAGGGAAGCCAGTGCCTGAAAGACACCCCGCTCTCTCAGTAGCAAATTTATTGAAGATTCGTTCCAAGTCTCAAACACTTGCCCAGATTAAAATCAAAGCTTCATTATGTACCCAAGTCCCCAAGTTCAAACTTCACCCATTGAAAAGAGTCTAATCACTCACTGAGCCGTGTCACAAACGGCACTTTAGGAGGGCGCTAGAAAATGCACGCTCAAGGTCACTTCTCTTTCCTTCCTTAAGCGTCTGGCCATAACTCTGGCTGTTTGTTTAGAAGAAGTGCTTGGACTGCAGACAAAACTATTGCTTTTCTGTTGCAGATGTATTTACAAAAGCCTTTTGCTTTAACCTTTTTCCCCATGGCGGCATGGAGTCCGCCAGGAGAAACAATGAACAGTGAGCCAATAAAACAACACAAGGTGAGACAGAGATTAAGTTTGGGGGCAGGGAGTAAGAATTCAATTGACCCTTCAATATATTTGTCTCCAGAAGCTCCCTGTCAACACAAACTCTGTGTGTGCGTGTGGGCGTGCCTGTGTGTGTGTGTGGACAATACCACAGAAAGGCATGACTACTATCAGTAAATATCCCCACCACTCACTATAGCACAAAGCATTGTGGGTGTAGTAAAGAGAAGCTGGGGAGTTAGCCCCTCCCTTACAAGGAAGTAGTAGATAAAAGAGATCTGCCAGATGATAATCTGCCCAGTGGGAGCAACTGGAGTATTCTGTCTTTCTGGCCAGTCCATTTTTGTTTTCCTTTGTATACAGCCAGGGACACTAAAGCTGTCAGTAGAGAGGTTTGCCCTTGGCTTTACCTCAGTCATGATAATTCAGTAAGAAGAGAGAAACCACACAGTTGAGCTGGATCAATGTCTTTATAAAAAATGCAAGACATGTGATGTGGGACAAGGCAAAAAGGACAAACAACCACAAATAAAAGCAGGTATTCTTGTTTGGTTAGGGATATTTGCTTTGAGGAGCTGCATACACACACAAAATATGGTTATCACTGTTAAGTCCCCACAAGAATGGCGTGGGTTCAAGTCCTGCCGAGGGACGTTTTATGAGGATTTTGCATGTACTCCACGTGCTTGTGAGGATTCTCTCCAGGTACTTCAGTTTTATTTTACAGACTCAGAATACACGTGTCTGCATAAATGTTTGGTTGCCTCTCATGTCACTTTGAGGGAGTCACAAGGACGAAACTGAAAAGTCTTAGGTTCTAGCTTATTGCACATTTAAGGTAATGTATGGGAGTTCTGTGTGATTTTGGGTTTTTAATGGTGTTTTCACACTTGATACTCCAGTAGACTCCGCTTGATTGGAGACCAAAATTGCAGCTTTTGCTACATTTTCAGCTGGTGCGGTTCGCTTTCACACTGCATTGGGCCAAACGACCCAAACCCTTTGAGTAACTTGTTCACCTTCTCGCCTGTAGTGGTGCTGTCTACTGAAGACAACGACATAAAAACCTCTGAAGAAGAGTGCAACTTTCTCCTTCACAAAATGTAAATAAAACTGGAGTATAGCTTCAGATTTTAGCAGTTATAGGACTTCTCTTGGGTAAAAGACCATGAGCTATTTCTCCCTCAAGCAGTAGACACCAGCATTTGTTTTAGATATAGTTACCCAGAATGCTTTGTGCTGTTGTCCGCTTCCTGTACTTTTCCACTTGCATCTACTTAATTCAAACAATTCCAGAGTTTGTTCCAACCGAAACAAGACCTAGGTTTTCTTTTAGGGTTTTCAGAGATCCAGTATTTGCATTCGCTCCTCCCCAAATGAACCAGACTTTCTAGGCAAACGAATTAGAGTTTGATTAAAGCGGACTAAACGGGGTTAGTGTGAATGCACCCCTTGTAAGTAAACCACCCCCATACCTCCAATCTGTTCTGGGCAGCTGTAAGTCAGGGTGCAGGCAAGTGAGTGAGATTTAACTCCAATATACATTGGAAATTCGACAGCTCTGGAGAGTACTCCAACTCTCCAGCAACGAGTTTAACAGAATTGGCTTCCATCTATTGTTTTTTTTTCTCTCCCACCACAAAATGTCTGACATTATCCCAAGTGCAGCAAAGGTAAGTGCAGAACTACATCCAAGGAATAGCATCTTTCAGCAAAATCTCTCCATTTTCTTGAAGTAAATACGAGGGGGAAGCTGTGAAATTAATGGTACCCACTGTTCTCGAAGGCCACACTTTAGCTGCTGTGCTAAATGTCAACTCTTTTTCGAGTCAAAATGCTGCTCGCCATGGCTTTCAGCTTGGGAAGAAAGAAAATCAATATGGCTCTCCAGCCCCTCACTCACTCTGCTGGTGGACAGTCTCAAGTGGGCCTGATGGTCTTCAATTAGGAGCCGGGAAAGATGCTTGAGTGACGCTGGAAAAAGCAGTTTGCCACATTCATTTAAGCTACAGTGACTGCAGCACGGCGGCTCTACCCAGCAATAACTCCCTGCAATTTTGGTTTCTATTGGCCCCATCTGCACTCATAGCGCCAGCTGCCAGACTGGCATGAAAATGATGTTATCCTGGGTACATTTCTGCCGCTAATGGCCCCAAATAATTGCCCTGAATGACAGTACTTCTCCGTTTTTTTATTTATTTTTTTCTCCTGATGTTATGTGTATTTGCATTGAGCAAAACGTGGACCCGGATTGGAGCCCGTAAATCCTAACCTCGCTTCCCCTTATGCTTGTAAAAATCATCTTGCAGCTGTTGGGAGTAAGTTGTTTTTTTTTTCTTTTACGTCATTCATTTTCAAATCATAATTTTGTGCTCATGAGAGGCAGCTACTATGGGAAGCATGTTAACGTTCCTCATCAGCTGAAAGGCAGCTCTCTGGGGAGCTGTGCATAAATATTTTGACTTTCCTCCGTGTAAAACTGTGTGAGTGTGTGTGTTGATGTATGCACAGCCATTGCTCACCCTTCCGTCATTCAGGCTTGAGCCGCTCTCATGGGTTTTGCCGACATGTCTGGAAGAGGGCTCTTGCGCGTGTGAGACAAGGAGGGATTACGGCTTGACTCAAACTGTTTATTCGTCGTTCTTTGACTCTGGTGATTGAGGCCGTTGACAAATGTTTACAGGGTTGGTCCAGATGTTCCAGGACTCACTGATTTAGCATACACAGTGGGATGTGGAGTGATGCTTGTCCAAAATAGCGGTGGAGGAAAACAAAGAGTAACTCAGGGGCAAAGTTAAGAGATCCAGATGTGGCACCTTGTGAATAGAGTCATGAAGGTGGTCCCTCAGCTTAGGGTCATAAACTGTTCTAGTCTCAACAGACCAGATGGGAAGCAGAGGAAGTTTCGCCATTTTGATGTGTTTGAGTTTCCCTTTTTCTCCCAACCTATCATTTACTGTCTTGTTTCTTGCTTCTGCAGGTCCCGAGTGCTCCAAGAACTTCACCTCCAACAGCGGCGTCATAAAGTCTCCGGGGTTTCCAGAGAAGTACCCCAACAACCTTGACTGCACCTTCATGATCTTCGCCCCAAAGATGTCGGAAATCATTTTGGAGTTTGAGAGCTTCGAGCTGGAACCCGACACAACGCCCCCTACTGGTGTCTTTTGCCGCTACGACCGGCTGGAAATCTGGGACGGTTTTCCAGGAGGTGAGCAAAAAAGCAGAAATGTATATTTCAGTTAATACTCGCAGAGTACTATAATTAACTCATCCTAAATCACCACATACGCATGGTTACCAACTACTGCTGTTGATGTATATTCTACTCATTGCTAGGGAAACATTTTCCAGGTAAAACAAAGTTTAGCCTGATTTCACAAATTTGCAAAATAAATTCACGTCAAGTATCTGAGCTATTTTCAATTAAAGAATCTACTTATTCATTGAACAATCTTTACTTATTTATTACAGTTTACTATCAGTTTTGGAAAAATAAAGGTGTGACAGAATCTCATGTCACAAGATATTAAATTAAACACAACATATGTCATTTAAGCACTAGTCATTTACTGTGACTTTATAGCTAAATCTGGGGAAGTCAGTATTGTTCTTATTCTCAGAAATGTTTGAGACTTTTATTTTGGTGTTGGGAAGAAAGTCGCTTTTGACTCGCCGTATTCTGCTGATGCGGTGAGCTAATAAAGGCTTCTCGTAGTAACAAAAAGCAATGAAGATGCTTCCACCACTTCTAAATGGTTTGTGGCAGCTTTCTGGGCTCTGTTTGAAAATAGGGACAGTGAGTCAACAACTGGTAAGCAATTTGAAAAGTTTCAGATCCATAAAACTTTCAATTGGTTTGTGAAAACACATCACAGACACTTTCCATGGTTTTTGAGAATTGCCTTAGGATTGGAGAAGCATTAAAACAACTCAGTTTGTGGTTTGTGAACCATTTGATGAAGCAGAAATGGAGGTATTGCCTTGCATCTACCATCTATTCACTACTTGTGCCTCTATACGTTTTACATGCCAATGGTCTTAGTACAAGCTGTTTGCTGGCACTGGTTTCCAAAGCAGTTTTAGTACTAAAACAAGATTTTTATTTTACCAAACACTGTGGATACCAGGGAAAGGGGGTTTTCTCTGCTGCAGGATAATACAGCAGGGTAGAGTTCTGGTTTCAGTTTTATTTATTACAGCTTTTCTTGAGAAAATGACCATCTCCGCACAGCAAGACAGCTTTCCCCTGACGCGGTGGTCTGCAGACGTCTTTCAGTCGTCATCAGCTTAACTTCAGTCATCGCTCAATGCCAAACACTCCTTCTTCCTACAAGAGCATCCCATGCTTTTGTTTTACATGTCACAGGCTGGCTGTGTGCGATAATGTTTTCGGGCCAATACATTTGGCAGTTCAAGGTCTAATCTAGGATGTAGGGTTTGAGGTTTTGTTTTTGTTTGACAATTCCGTTTCACAGGAAATGACTCAAAAAGGAATTTCCTCGGGTAACCTCCTTGCGATTCCCACCAATGAGGTAGAGAAAAAAAAACTACCCCAGCTAATTCATTCATTCAGTTAAACCGTTTCGGACCTGGCTCAAACCAAACCTTGCTGGCGAACGCTCACGCAAACACGCACAATCAAACACTGCCCTGAAACAGTTTTCAAAAATCTATTCATCTTATAAGTCAGCGGGATGGGGCTGAGATGAGGGCGAGGAGGGTTCAAAGCACTGCTTCCACAGCCTGAGATTAGTCTTTTAACTCGCTGAGCAAAATCACATCTTGAAGTTTTTCTTTCTGCCGGCGATCCCAACTCCTGGTGCAGGCGAGATGAAAGCCTGTCTCACCCGTCCGCGGCTGAAAACTGAAAGAATCTATTTTATTTTTTTTTTGATCTAGCTACGCTTACCCCGGCAGGCATCAGTATTCGCTGCTCCGTGCATTCTCTGGGTGATAAGGTTGAAGTGTTAATCACAGGCGCCTGTTCCGGGGGGCTGAAGGGGGGGCTGGGGAGTTTAGCTTAAGTTCACATCTCTGAAGATGTTAACTTTGCAGAGGTGACCTTTTGATTCCTCGGAGCGGGGTTCGTTCGCGGGCTCTCCCCCTCGAGCTTTCGCGTGTCTCATTTCCAAGGTTCGCGCCTGATTCAGAAGAGGGTCGAGGAGAGGGGGGAAAAAAAAGAGAAAATGTCTGGTTATTATCGCCTTCTGAGACATAGTTTTTACAGAAGACAGCAGGAAACATTTTCTCCGGTCCTCTCTAGTTATTAAAATTAACAGAGGACAGTGGTAGGACAAAACAAACGAGGTCTCCTTTTGTCCAACAGTGGCAGAAACTTGTCACGAACTTCTTCTTCTTTCCTTTTTTTTCTTCTTCTCCATAACACCCTTTGAAGGTCGCTGTGCGTGACAGATAGCAGTGTATAAAAATAAGCCACGGGAGGAAAATAGAGTGTTGCCTTTTGCCAGGCGGTTCCTGTTGTGCCTGCCGGATCAATAGCGCATTAGCACAGGAGGCATGCTTGCTGCTGGAGTGTGTCGAGACTGGAGATGTCCGGGCAAGCAGCTTGGGATTCACACCCCCTTACAATACCCCCCCCAACTCCCTTCACCTCTCAAAGTACATCTCACCGGACAGGAGCTGGCGAAGAAAAGAAGAACCTCTGGCTTTCTTCCGCCTCCCTGCAGAAGGCAAGGCGCAGAGTTTATGTCGAGGTTCTTTAAAATTTCATGCCGCTGTGGAGTCATGCAGATAATCCGGCAGATAGGCTTTTTTTCATCTTCTTCTTTCCTTTAGCCCAGGTCTTACTGGGCCTAAATTCACACCGTATTCTCTCAAATATACCTGACACCTGGTTTACGAAGATTAACCTGAGCCGTCACACCACTGCCCTGTAAGCACCTCCCTCCCACGCCTCGCACCCCCGCGGCCCGGCCTTTGCCTTTTATGTCGGAGTTGTGCTGGAAGTGGCATGTCTCAGATGACAGGAGGCCTTGGGGAGGCAGGACTGTCACTCGCCGCTGATCACAGCATTACTAATCGCAGATAAGCTGCAGGTCCCCACACACTGACAGGAACACACATTCATAAACGGGCATGGATCACGGCACACATCAAAGGACCGGAGCAAGGTCACCGTGTTCCCTCGCTCTCCCTCGTTCCTATCGCTCCCCCCCAAGGTTCCTCTCTCGTTATCTCTGTCCCCCACTAAAAGTTTCTCCCCGATCTTCCCCCATTCTTCTCAAGCCTCCCAGCGGAACGCGCACTTCTTTCTCTTTTATTATTGCTCTCTATCTTTTCAATAATCTCGTATTGTCCACCGCTCTGCCTCTACTTGTTTGACTTCCTTTGCACAACCAGCCAAGTCTTGGCCGTCAAAGAAAATGAGTCAGGGGTTCCTGGTATTTACAGCCGAGCAAATAGACGAAGACGGTGACCTGGCCCCACACCACAGGTCACCCTTCTTTCTCTTTGTGTCCGGCAGGCAAGCTGGTCTGGAATGCCAGGAAGTTTTTCTCATTCCTCTTTATGGGGTCAGTGCCAAACCTCACTGACACACTAGTTTTCACACCTCCGTAGGGGGGAAGTTACTACTTAAACCCATGTGTGACAGAACGGAGGCAACCCAACAAATATTGAGTTAAGCTAAGTCAAGTTGCGTTTCTATTGACCATATAAAGCTGCGCAATTTGCCTTTTAGTAAGTAAATGTGCTTAATGGAAACACAGCAATTTCGAAAAAACTCTCGTCTTTTGATGAAAGGTTTTGTTGGTAGTCTGAGATTAGTTTTTTTAGCCGAATGAAAATTGGTTCATTTTGCAAAACTGCAATGGAAACACATGTTTCACATCACTAAAGTCACATGACCAACAGCTAGATGTTACCACTGGGGGAAAGACGACAGGAGCTGGCAGGAGGATAATGGCGCAGCTTGAGTTTTAAAGGCTTTTCGCCTAGACAGACTTACTTTCTGCATTTCCACTGAACATAATATCACTCAATTTGACATTTTGAAAGCAGGTTTGCTTAATGGAAACACTCCAATTTTGAAAAAAGCTTGTTTTTGCTTTAAGATTAGATATTTTTTTTTGTGGCTGTAAAGAAATCGGTTTATTTAGCTTTTTTTGCATGGCACGAATCATGTGACCAACAACCAGATGACGCCACTGGCACGCAAACCATGGAGAAAACGACAACAGGAAGTGTTTGGAGGCGCAGCATGTTTTTTGTTTAAAGACTTCTCATGTGAACAAGCTAATTCACGTGTAATTTTTATTTTTATTTCATATTTAATGGAAACAGCGCATTTCCACAAAAAAACCCAAAAAACAAAGAAATCAACATTTTCCGACACTAGTGAAATACTGACAAAGTTCTGTTGTGTGTGGTTTTTTCTCATTTCCCTCTGCAGTCGGGCCTTACATCGGGAGGTACTGTGGTCAGAACACCCCCGGCAGGATCATCTCCTACACAGGCATTTTGGCTCTGACAATCAACACCGACAGCGCCATCGCTAAGGAAGGCTTCTCTGCCAACTTCACTGTCCTGGACCGGACCGTCCCAGAGGGTGAGCTGGCTCAATAAGGAAGAAGGAGAACCCCGTTGACATGACTGTAAAAACTCTAGCAACCATAAAAACAAGCAGAAACACAAGCATTGTATAACTCTTTCGTCTCATTAATCATAGCTCTACTTTTACTGCATTCTGCTCAGATTCATTAACACAGAGTGAGCTCCATGCTTCTTGTTATGAAGCTTCTTAAGCTCATTAAACAAGGAAAAACAAAAACACTTTTCACTTCCACTATTGAAATTTTAATAGCTTTAATATTCAACTTCTTCTCAATGTATTGAATAATGAGAATATGGACTAAGAAGACAACCTTTGAAGTTGTGAAATTTATCTGTTTGTGTGTTGGGAATATTTGTCATTTTTTGATTTGCACTTCATTACGTAGAGCCTGAATGTGTCCTAACAATCAAAAATCAAAACCCTTCATCCCTATACATGGTACACTGCCTAGTCCACTGTTATTTGATGCAGTTAACATAGCTGTGGTCAATGGTCCTTGATATGTTATGGTTTCTTGCTTAGTTTGAATTATTTTCAATGAAATTCTTTAAGGAAGAAGCTCTTAAACCAGACCTGTGTGACTTCCTTTTTTAAAAATCCAGAAAGCAGTTTCACTTTCTGATAAAGTACAAACATCTAAAGAAAAATGGTGAAACCTTAAACACGACTTTTGATTGGCCACAATAATTAACTCAACCACATTAATTCAGTGATGAATTTGAACACGATTTTTTTTTTTTTTTTTTTGTCATTTCTTGCTTTTATCCCTAAATATTCTTCTTAAATACTCCTCTGGTTCTAAGACGCACTCACATAAATCCAAAGCGTAGAGTGAAATGGTTCTCCTTATGTTCTACTTTATGAATGGGTTATGTGTTGGTTGCAAATAGGATACACAGTAAGTACTCTGGGACGTTTCTCTCACTCTCTATTGTGTCTTCACATTGTTTGATACAATGAAAAGCTTGTAGTTATACCAGATGATTCTCCCTAAAGGTGGTCAGGAAACATTGGAATCATTGCGGCTTCTCGTTTAATAGCACAATATTGTCTAAACTGTTGCTTAACTCTACCTTTTGGAGATAAGTGTTAAGCATAGAGAAGGTACTATTGCCTTTAAAGATCTTGTGTTTTCTCAAAGCACCTGCAATCTCCCCTAAACTAAACTACTTTTTAGATTCCTATGGCTCAAACGGCCAATAACAATTTTTGAGGTAGGAAAAACATTCATAATACATCCAGAGAGGTTAAGGAAAGTTGAGGAGCTTAAGCTCAGGCAAGGATGTGTAAAAGAGTTGCAGGGAAGCAGATTAAAGCACCAGAGGAGCAATAATCCAGGCAGAAAGAAAATGTTGTCCAATTATGACAAATTGCCAGTTGCTGAGCAGAGTTTAAGAGTTATTAAACGAACGCCTCCCGCGTCTTCATTGCGGCGATGGCTCACACAGAACACGTTTGCCTAGACGGCCTCTGTCAGCAGCCTGAGCACACACTCTTTTCACACACACCCCCAGGGCTTTTTACATGCCACATCGCTGTCACGGGGCTCGACCCCCGCTGACCCCATTTTGCAAAACGCTCCATCTAAACATTTCATTAAGGAAGACGAGCTCTGGTAAGGCTCATAAATCTGTCCGGCAGCCAGACCACCCCGCACACAGGGACCCCCCCCCCCACACACACACACACACACACACAGTCCATCTCTGAATAGCAACAGAGGTGGATGACTTTCAACAAGTCTACTAATCATCTCCAAAAGGGATTTTGTCTTGCCCAAAGGGGGGAAAAGGAGATGATGTCGAAGCACAGACAAAACAAGAGAAACAAGGCCTGACTCCAAGTAACGAGCAGAGCTGCCACTGCTGGTGGTTTTCCTAAAAGTCAGGTTGTGCGATGCAACTTTTTACGAACGGTTGACTATCTGACCTGCCATCGGTAAACACCTCGATTGAAGAGCGAGTTGCTTGGCTTTTGCATCATCGTCTCAGACGCTCTGGAGATAGAAAGTCCCCAAACATCGGCCTTGCTTTTCCAAGCTTGTACCAACTGAATCTTTCATAATCCCTTAATGCATAATGCACAGTAGATTTTTTTTCTTTTTTATGCTGTTACGTGGCGAGGCGAAGGGTAGCTGAAAACCACTGATGAGATGCGATAAAGTGATGAAAAGAGGCCTTATCTTACCCTTTTTATTTTTGTTCCTTCTCTCGTATTTTCCCAGCCATTAAGCCCTGACCGTGCTCGGTAAGCCACATGATCAGATATAAGCTCAGGCAAAACAAAACGCCTCTTTGTGTTTTCGATGATCTTGGTTAATAACGTTGGCTTAAAGAGATGTGGGTTTTTTTTTGTTGTTGTTTTTTTCCGCAGAGAGAAGGCGGGAGAGGTGCGAGACAGTTTATTAGTTCTCTGACACACTTACAGGCATGAACTCACGCGCATGCAGCTGCGTGTTAAGACCGCAAGCCGCACACACGGTGACCCCGTTGAGTCAGGGTGCGCTAGCGGTGCGGCAGATGGGGGAGGCCATCTGTGTTAGGTCTCAGGCTGCCACCGCATGGCTCTCCAGTGCTGCTCTTCATCCAAAGGCCTCAAAATGTACAACGGAATTTATATTTAGGGGATTTTTCTAAAAAAAAGAATTCAAATTATTTTTTCAAAGCATTCCTTCACACACCCACTCTACATATTCCTGTTTGGACCAAGAGAGCATTGTGGTTTGCGAAAAGAAAAGATAAACTCCCCTCAGGGAGATATAACACATTCAGGCAGTGGTGGGGGGGGGGGGGACCAAAGCGAAAGTCACTGTTAGCGCCTAATACGAGCATAAACCACGCTGAATGTTTCATGAAGACATTTTTATGCCTCGGACGCTTTCCCTCCAGCTTCCATTAAAAAGCGCTGGAAGAGGAATAGATGGGGTTTGCCGTCGACGTGCTGTTGTCTTCCGGCCAGTCATGTGGAGGCCTCCTCCTCCGCCCTGGATTCAAGGAGGAGGACAGGGAGAGGGGCTGGTGGGGGCCGACACAGAAGACACATTCTTTGACTACATATCGACTGCTTAGAATTCATCTGAAAGTCTTTCACTGTCTCCTCTATCTTTTTTTTTTCTGATTCCCTTTTCATCTCCTCTCTCCCCTCCCTCTGCCTTTCAGACTTTGACTGCAGCGATCCGTTGGGAATGGAGTCGGGGGAGATAGCATCAGACCAAATCATGGCTTCATCCCAGTACAACCCCAGCTGGTCCCCGGAGCGCTCCAGACTCAACTACTACGAAAATGCATGGACGCCGGCAGAGGACTCAAACAAGGAGTGGATTCAGGTAGCACGCCTTCTGTTTTTCTCCTGTATTAAAAGTGATTGCTTCCAATAAAGCAAAGTTAGCGACCATGGAAGGATAAATACGATCGGAAAAGCAGCAGTGTTTGCCAATTGCTCTGTGTGAAGGTGGGCTTAGGTCATGACGAGACCCTCCCAGAGTTCAGAAACATATACGTCACGGTCACTTTCCAATCAAAAGTGTCCCTAGTAATTAATGTGTGAATCCATGGTTGTCTGTAGAAGCTCAGAAAACAATCGATTCTCAAAGAATGGCAGATTCCTAGTCTTTGGAATTATGAATCGATTCAAAATGCTCAAAAATTGATTTTAAAATACGTCAAAGTTGTAAGTCTTTGCAGCTCCTTGTTGCAAGTGTGCTCTGTATTACATTACGTTTTCACTCGTAGAAGGCCGACTTCCTACCGTATGTATTTTTTCTATTTACGAATAAGTCAGACAGCTAACCTAACCTAATACTGTAGTGGTGATTTAAGTTACAGATTTTTGTTTAACACTCCCATGGTCTTGTGACAATGCTCGGGAGGAGCATGGCAGATGTGTGTGGTTTTGTGGAACTGTTCCCAAAACCACACACAAGAAAAACCCTCTCATGAGCGCGCGTGGGGTCAGTGCCACCCCACTGGACCACACAAAGCACAAGCAGCTCATGGGATCCAATAGACCCCGTCTCTTAAAACAGTTAAATATAGAATTGGTTTAAATAGATTTATATTGTCTTTTCTTGTTAGTCACATAATTTAAACTGAATTTCTAGCAAGAAAAATTCACATTTCCTGTGTTGGACTGACTACCTGTCTAGGTAGAGCCCCATGCTTCAGGGTGGATGGATGAAACTGAACTTTGTCACAGACAGCTGGCCCAAACCAAGAAATAATTGTTTCTCATTTGTACCTAAAATCTCCCTCTTTCTCCAAATGTTCAGATTCTTCACTTTCCCTAACAGAAAGCCATCCATTCATCCATCCATCCTATCATAGTCAGTCTTTTACATCGATGTTTCCACTCTGTCCCTATCTACCTGTCTTCCTGCAGCTGCCTCTGTCTTCCAGTCCTACCTGATCATTTCCCCCCTATCCTTTGGAACTGAATCTGCCTCCGGAGATGCTCAGATTTAATCCAGGCAACCTGCCAAGCTTCACACACACACACACACACGCGCGTGCAAACTGGCTCAGGCTCTGTCATATTTTTTGTCTCTTGGCTTATCTTCACAGAGTGATCATCACCCACCAAGGGAACTTTATGTGGGAAGATTAAGGATTTAGTTCTGTCATCCCATGGTGGGGATAAGACACGTATACCAAGTCCACTCACATCACAAAGAAGTCCCCACAGGCCCCTCCCACCACAGCCCTACCTCCATGCATTTGCACTGTCTTTGATTTATGAACCCAAGACCCCAACCTCTTATAAATACACACACAGGCTGTTTTTCTTTTTCGACTTTTTTCAGCAGCTTATGCTTCATTTCTTAAAAGTTTGGCCCCGGGGGGATATCTCGAGGGATAGATAATAGAGTTGACCCAAAGCCAAATATTTGCTTGGGGAGGGACATAAGCAAGCTTTTTGCGTTATTATTGCAATGAAAATATTGTCCTAAGGGCCTCTGTTATTCCTTGAAGCTAATTTAATCGGTGTGTAACCGCAATGCGTACACAGTTCTACTTGTGTCCTCTTGTGTGTGTGTGTGTGTGTGAGTAGGAGGGTTTGGCAAGGCCCAACGTGTCCCGCAGAGGAACTCACTGTGTGTCTGAGTGGATCAGGAAGAAGCAAGGCCGCCCTTAAAACCTCTGTTAAAAACGTATTAGTCATTCTCATAGGAAAGTCCTTTGCTAAAAGCCAAATGTGGAGAGATTTTCAAGCTGCATTTCCGTTGACCATATAATGGCACAATTTGACATTTTGAAAAGAAATTTCCTTAATAGAAACACGACAATTTCAAAATAACTCTCCTTTTTCAATAAAATGTTTTATCGCTAGGAGGAGATGATTTATTTATTTTTTATCTGCAGTGAAATTGGTTTATTTGGCAAAACTGCGATGGGAACCTTTTTTTCACTCATGATCAACAACCTGATGTTGACACTGACAAAACCCTCAAAGAAGAAAACAGGAAGTAGCTGAAAGTTGATGGCGCAGCATTTTCTTTTAATAATACCGCAATTGCGAAGTTGTGTTTTTCAATGTCAGCGGAATATCGACAAAGTTTTCATTTTGCAATGGAAACGCGGGGTATTTTAAATGAACATAATTAGCTCTTTTTCTTGGCCTTGTTGCTGTATCGATCATGTTCAGGATTTGACTTGGCCCTAAAATCTAGTTTCTCAAGACTCTGCGCTGTAATGGTCGAGCTAAAATTCCCAGCACTATTCAGATCAAAACCTTGAATCCCTCCCAACCCCTCAAGCTCACCCCACCCACTACCTTTGAATTTCTAATCTCGAAGGCAGCTGCAGGGTTTACGGTTGGCTAATGATTTCTGCTCTCTGTAGGAATGAGTTGCACTTGTGCCGAGCCGTCCGAGCTCCAGTCATCACAGGTGGTATTAGAAGAGTAGAAATTCTCATTTCTCTTTCATTAAGCATGTCAGCGGCGTTGCAACAAGCCGGGGCGCCCTCCCGGCATGTACAAATCATCTCAGTGCGCAGTCAGATGCATAGCAATCAATTCATTTTATATTTCATGATCATTCTCTGACTCCAGTCTTGGCCAGACGGTTTTATTATTCATGATAGGCAGCCTTTGAGTCCAAGGCCTTTTCCTTCACTCTGCCCATCCATTTTAATGCTGCCTCATTCTGATGCACAGAGAGGAGGAGGACAAGATGCTACAGTCATGGGCGGTCTTCGTTGGCTAATTAGATTGGTGTAGTGTGGTTGAGTATTGAGTGCTGGGTTAGCCAGGTCATTAATCAGCCCCCGTCGGTGAACACAGAGATGGACAGATGTCCTTTTCAAAGGAGAATCATGGCTTGAGGAGAGAAAAACGAACGCAAGCAGCTTTTTCTTTCACTTGACAATACGTCTTGTGACACAATTCAGCGCCGCTCTTGCTACCATATCTCCGATTGACTCTAGAGATCCCTCTTCTATATTTCATCATCCGCTCTCATTCTTTTGCTTTTTTTCTTCTCATAAACTTGAATTTTCCAGCTTCATCGCACATATTAACTGCCTTTGTCTGACGCTCAATAGTTTAAGCAGTAGGAGCTCTACGCTGGAGGTTTCAGGGGGAAAAATACACAAAATTCCACCTTCAGACGAGTCAATGAGCTGTCTCCTCGTCTACGGACTCTCTTGACTGGCATGGAAACACCTGCATCTGTGCAACACATTTGTCTCCGTGAGGGAAAGAATGATATGTTTACAGACTGACGTAAGGGTTCCTCTGGAACTTTTTTTGTAGGAATCGCTGACATTGTGCAGAATGAGTTTGTCAAATGCGTCTGATGGGGGGCGGGGGGGTGCGATGGGTACCGCAAGAGCAATGAGAATGAGCCGATAAAAGACAAACTGCAAGGCTGAGCCTCCGTCAGGCAGATGCCATTGATCGCACATGCTCACTGCATCAATAATTTAGACTGTTTTGGAGAGAGCCCAAGTGTCAATACCTGAAAGCCTGTATATCTTATCCCATAATGGTGATTTTGCTTCACTGGCTTCTTCTGTCTGCAACTGTATTTATATATTTACAAGTGTCTGTCAGTGATTACTTGAAAGGTTTAATCATACGAAGACAACCCAGCTCATGGCTTGCAAGAGGTTCTTTTATCTTTACTTCCTGACAGATAACAGCACAAAAAGCAAAGAAACGTATCGTTGTTTGTTGTCACAAAATGTTCCCTTATCTTATCCATTTGTGATGACCCCCCAAGGTAAAGTCAATCACTCATGGAAACATGTCAGTCTTAAACCTTGGACCTTTGGAAGGTGGGAGGGGTACACCAGCTTGTCTTGACTGCGTTTCCTCAAATCTATAAAGCAAACATCTCTGGCTGACCGGCTAAGCAACCTTTAATTGCACACTTCCTGAACGAAAACGCCACTCTAGTCCTCACGCCGAGGCCAACATCCGACGCTAAGCCAGCGCGTCCTGTTTTCTTTCCATCTTAATGCCGTTTCCATTACTTCAAGTTGGGGATCGGCGAAAAAGCACGCCATCCCAGCGCATTGTCTCCTTCTTTAAATCGGCACCTTGTTCTGATGTCTTACCAACCTGTTGAGTGACGAGTTCTCCGAGTTCTTCGAGTACGGACCGGTAATTAACAGCAACTTTTCACTTGATGAAGTCTAGCAAAAGAGCATGAGGCTGGCATGCAGCTGCCGGTGAGATCATCATCATGCCATCCGAGTGGAAACAATGGCTGCTGTCTTTGCCGCGCCGCTTCTGGGCCCCTCGCTCTCAATGGGAAAATCAATGAGAGGACAGAGACCCACACTTGGCCGGTAATCGAAACATGAGCGGTCGCATGACGTAATGAAATGAGTGCTGCATAAGTACCTAGAGACAAAAAAAATAAACTCAGCTCAGGCATAATCAGTGCTGTTTTCAGTGTCTGCTTTACAGAGGAGGATGGTGTGTGGGGGAAACTGAAGCCCTTTCAGTCGGTAGTCATCACCGAACGATCATGTGCAGCTGGGCATCCTGGGAAAGAATCCAGACATGACATACCTTCAGGTCGCTGTGTTTTCCGTCCCCATCAATGCCAGTTGGTTTCATAATCCTGACTCAAAGCGTTAGTCACATGTGTGTGTTGTATGTGGGAGGAGGGAGACTCAGGAATGACCCTTAGGTTTTATCTTCGAAGATGATTCACAAGTCAAGGAACCTCAAAGTCAGACTCCTTCCTTTCTCTGCCTTTGACTGAGACAAACTGAAATCATTAAAGGGGCAGTTTTATGTGTTTTCCAGGCACATAATGTTATTTTATAGTACAATCAAGTAACTTTGAGTACCTGAAGTTGCTGTAAAAATGCTGTATATATACAGCACTCCATCTGTATGTCTAAAATGCTATATATATAAAGCATTTTTAAGTATTTTTAAGCATTTTTTTATATTTGATATATATATATATATATATATATATATCAAATATTACTTAAAAGAACTGTGACTTTATAATTTAGTGCCATGAAATTGGGCCTCTGTCTTTTTAAAAACTCCTGCGCTTTCTGAAACTCCGCCAACAGGAAGTCATCAAAAACATTGCTCCCCTATTAACCCCTTAACATTTTTAACAGCATTGCAATATGAAGCAGCTTGTATAATTAGCTTAGCAGATGTGCAATTGCTAATTGCTGCTGGCTAGTCTGAAGGAGCTGGGGGAGGGCTGCTCTGTGCGGCAGAAGCTTGGAAACTGCAACCGAGGAGGAGCTTCATCCCTGAAGGCGGAGCTTGGTCCCACCAATCGTTTTCTGCAGCTGAGTGGTTGCCATAGGAGATTAAAGGATTTCTCAAACATGCTTGAAAGAATCAAAGCAACACACCAGGTCTGCTTTTAATCAGGGAAAAACAAAATGTGATGCAAAGCTCAAAAAAGTTGATCTTACATAATACTGCCCCTTTAACCATCCACCTCTTCCCAATTGAAAAGAGAAAAACTGAAAACTTTTTACCTTATTATCACTGTCATCTGAACTATGCATCCCTTTTTGTCACCATAACAGATCGTCGGTGCATGAGAAGACATGCATAATTAAATGCCAGCAAAGAGGTGTGGGGAGCTAAAAATAAACTGTAATTCTGTCAGGTGAATAATGTGATAAATGGAATGTCGGCAGCGAAGCTCATAGGTCCTGCAGCATCTAAGTAATATCATTTTCAAGAAAGAAGGATTAATTACACTTTCAGGAAATGGAGCCTAAGGCAAAATTATGCCCCCCCCCACCCCCTCCAACCTCAATTTCAGTCTACTTTTTGCTTCAGCATCATGCCTGTGGGACATAAATGTTGTCATCTGTGCTTCCCCACCAGGGTCCTCCAGGAATCTTAGAGAACTTCCATGTGCAGTGTAGAGATTTGTGCTTGCCTTGACTGCGGTGCTAATAACACCCCCAGTCAAAGGGTGGCGCTAAATGCATGGCACTTACAGAAAACTGCTAATCATTTCAGGAGCAGAGGAAGAAAAACAGCAATAATGTGTGGGGTTTTTTATGAAGCGTATTGTAGAGAGATGATAAAAAACGCATAAGTTAGAGTGGGGAATCAATATTTTCTTTCTTTTCATTCGGTTTATTCTTTTATGAGTATAGAGTTCACAAACCAGTGCATTAGTGCCCCCTGTGGGGCTGTAGCAAAACATGTGTACCTCTGAGGGGGTCGCTGCGGTTTAACTGAGACGAATATAGCGCGAATACGGCTGCCTGTGAGGTCCAAACCACACACAGATGCTGATGTAAAGAATTACATAAGGCCCTTAAAGAGTCTCTTCGGCCACACTGGGGAAATTAGAGAGCGAATCGGGACAGGCCGTCTTAGTATCCCGCCTCTGGTGAGCAAAGCACATCACTTCAGCCAGTTGTTGTGCGTTCCCCAGCTCATTATCCCGTCGTCCGTTTTATCGTTAGCATACGGAGGAAAAGAGGAAACAGGTGATTTGAGTCTCCGCATCCACTTGGTGACTAACAGCCATCGGAAATCCATAAAGCATTTCCTGAGGTTTCCAGGTGGATTGAGGCCTTCCAGCTGCTGCTCTTTGAATTCAGAACACACAGAGGAGCACTCTGTTCTTTCTCATTTTCTCTCTATTTTTTGTATTTTTTTTAAAGTCGTTCTTGGTAAGGGAAGATGAATAAACTCATTCCGTAGAGGCCTGGGTTATTCAGTCAGCAGAAGCCCACACGCACGCGCACAGACACACAAAACGCAGCGATCGGAAGCCGTTTTTTCCCCCCGTCGGTTGGGGAAGTAGAGAAATGGATTTAAAGAAATGCATTTATTTCATCTTGCAGAGAACTGTTTACTGCATCCAACTCAATTATAAGCCGATCAGGCAGGGACAGATAGTGCTCAGAGGCCTTTTTTGAAGCTTTGCCTCAAACTTCTCGCCATGTTGTTGTTTTTCTCAGCCACCCTGACTGGGCTTTAGTCTGTCATGCAACTTTGAGTCATATAGTTCAAACTCTGTGACAATACCCTGAGTAATACCTGGACCCAGTAATTACACTCTGCTGCTAAGGGTATAATTGGAAAATTATCTCAAACTAAACTATATCTATACAAACACGCATAAATACTTAAATACCATGTATCTCTGTTACTCCTATCATTTACTTTCCAGCGCTCATGCTCAATGTGTTTACCTCCGTTTAAATGCTGAGTTAATTTGTGCATGCAAGATCTACTGACAGGTCTAACGGTGTTACAAGTCCGAGCACGACTTGATTCTCTTTCTGCCTTTCTGGTCTCATCAGTGTGTGTGTGAAACCGCTAGAGACTGCACACAGCGGCTGTCGGGACACAACGGGATTTGAGTTATTATTTTTGACTCATGGCAAAAAGCTGTAAAATGAACACAAAAATGGCCTCATAAACACTTATTTTTACAACAAAGTGTTGGGGACATTGTAGATGGAAGGGAAAAAAAGAGGGCAAATTTTGAGATTTTATTTTATTTTTTTAGAAAAAACAAGGACATTTTGGAGTTTGAAAAGTCAAAAGTTAGTGAGACAAAAAACAGAGAAATTTTATGATTGATTTCAGAAAATGGATTGAAAAAACAAGAAAATTTCTGAGTTTGAAAAGTGAAGAAAATTGCGAGAAAATTCCCGGAAAGTTGGAGAATCATAAATTTTGCTGGAAACAACACAGAAAACTTCAGATTAGTCTCAGCAGTTTTCTATAAAAAAAAAATAAATAAATTAATTAATTAATTAAGTTTCAAAAGTCAAAAAAGTTTGACTTTAGAAAACTTTCTGAGCTTGAAAAGTTGAAAATTTTCAACTTTTTTGAAAATTGTTCTGGTAATTTTTGAGATCTATTTAAACATTTCTGAGTATTTTTCTAGCAATGTTTTGACCTCTCAAACACAGAAATGTCCTTGTTTTTTGTAGAAAATGTTTTAGACAATTCTCAAAACTTTTGAGTTTTGTGGTGGAAATTTACTCCCAATTTGTTTTTTTTGTTGGTTTTATTTATTTTCCATCTACAAAGGCCCTAATACGCCAGCGTACATTTTTAGACAATGCTGAAGCAGATTAAAGTTCCTGGAGGACAATTACACGCTGACGTCTGGCTCTCATATGGAGCTTATGAAAAGATTGGGCTGATTTCTTTACCCTGGCTCTCATTTTTTATGAGTTTGACTGTGTGGTCCTCGACGAGCCTCTGTGCTCCTGCATGCCCAGAACATGTGGTGTCATTTGTTTAGACGGGCTCGAGTCCAAGCACTTATCTGGAAATATAACCGAATGTTAAACGTGGAGAAGATAGCTGCTTGGTTCTGTTGAGTCAGCAGAGTCTCAGACTGCAGCGATGGTAGATCAGGAGTCATAATTCACGTCTCCCTCCGAGTGATTACATCAGCCATCAAACGCGATTCAGCCTTTCAGCTCTCGATGACAAATAGGTTTGTATGTGAGGAGGATTTATTTACCCCAAGATCCTCACTGGGTTTTCGTACGATTTCTAAATGTTATTGGTTTATATTTATAGGTCAGTAAGTGCTGTTCTTGGCGTTGGGTTAAAAGGAGTCCCAGTTGTAATCATTATCTGGGCCTGTTTGTTTTTACAGAGGCCTCTGTGGTTTATGGAAGATTTTGTTCCACATCTAAGCACCCTGACAGCCTGCCTTCCTCCCTGACCCGAGAAACCTCAGTCTGTTAGCGGAGCCTCGCCAGCGTTCCCTCTGTTTCTAACAAGCGACCATTAATAAATCATGCTTTGCTCATTACCCAGGCTCTGTTATCCTCCTTTGTCGGTGGAACTGATCTAGTCTGCGCACTTCTTTGCTGGAGACCCCATGCTTCTGTCCTTCACATCTTGCAAGGCTTCGCCATCAGTGGCAAAACTTCCCCTCCCCGAGTTTCCCCGTCTCCGCTTTCCTGTTTCCTTCCACCATGCTTTGTTTCATCTCCTTCTCCACATTGCATCCTGTGACAGCTTACCTCGACGGGCCTTTTTTTTTTTTTCTTCTTGACTCACATTGCAAGAGATTTCAAATTTGGTGCCCAAGACGTTCACAAATTTGCAAAGAATGACTTTTTCTGCAAGGCTCAGTACCATTAAACATTCCACAGACAGTAAAAAAACCTATCCTCTCTTAACTTTAACATTCTGAAATCTACAAACCCCTGTTAAAATGTTAATGACTAGGATAAAAAAGAAAAAAAAAATTGCGCCATATAAAAATGTCACATTTATTTCCCTTTTCCACTGAGCAGTAAAGCATGGAGTGGTGTGGTTCGGTTCGCTCTTTTGTCTGTTTCCATAACAACAGCGGTCCATGCAACCGACCCGTAACGTAGCATTCCTGGACCCGCTTAGTGAAGTTGTAGGCTCATAAGACAATGGTACGGTATGATTAGGGTGGAGCTACTGGCGCCACACAACACAGTCCATTGACTGGAGGACAAAGAACCATCACTAGCTGCGTCTCCATAACAAATGCGTACAAAAATTTGTAGATAGATTTGCAGATTGCAGTGATTCCGTTAAATAAGTAACACAACCAAGTGAGATGGTCCATCATGCGATAACTTGTTAAAAACCAGGCTGCATCATGACCCTCCTAACACTTCCTGTTGTCTTGTTCCTCATTTCCACCTGTAGTAAAATCCGGTTGTTGATCTCATGACTCGTGTGATGCGGAATAAGTGTTTCCATTGCGGTTTTGCGATACACACTAATTTTGATTCAGCTGAAAAACCACCTCTTCCTAGCGCAATTCTTTTTTAGTTAGAAAACGGGTTTATGTTTTTTTCTTGAAATTGCCGTGTTTCCACTTAGTGAATTTATTTTAGTGATTATAATTTGTGCAATTATATGGTCAGTGGAAAGCAGTTGGTGCTTGTTGTCAAGCTAGTCTGTCGCAACATTAGGCATTTGGGTTTAACTCCGCCTGCCCATTAAGAGTTCAGTTGGACATGTCTGACAATAAAATAAAGTACCGAACCGCACCAACTTGTGTTGCACCACAAACGAGGCTTTAGTTAGCACAGCTTCAATGAAACACAAACAAGTCTGCAGAGAGATTAGAAAGGACCGAAAGGATCTCATTGTGCAGAGGTATTGGTAAAGAGAAGGGTGCAAAAAGTTCTGGAACAGTATTTAAATACCATGATGCACTGGCGATAACCACAACTAAATAAAGAACATCTAGGACAAAAACTGAACATTTCTTCTAAATCAATTCGATTGACAAGAAAGTAACAAGCCAGATAACGTTCCAGGAGACCAATACCAAAACTGGAAAAGCTACAGAAACTTGCAAAAAGGATTGATTGTGTTCTATACAGGACAATAGTCCATTTTTCAGAGCAAAAGTCAAGTATTGGAACACTACACTGGAAATATGTTTGCTTAGATGCATAGTGCTGTGGATAAGAGAAATCCTCACAGTCTTATGGATGTGGAGAACGTCTCCGAGACAAACCAGGCTATTATTGTCAAAATGTGGAATGCTTATGGACTCCTATTGAAGAACACTGCTGAAATGCGGAAAACAAATCAAAAGTTTCCTCCACAGTTTGTTAGTGTAAGGATGTGCACACCTACTTTATATCTTTTTTCTCCTTTGATCGGAGTTATTTGTTGTTCAGTTGAATTGTACAAGACGTGTGTTACACTTTGAGAGCCATGTTGTTGTCGTATATCACTGGAAAACCGATTTCGTGGATTAAGTTTTGTTCACGTTGGACAGCGATAGACAGATACGTCACCCAATTACTTGCCAAGCCAGCATCTAAACAGTTTCAAGAGCCGCTGATCTCTTTACAAAACACTTAAAGCTGCGACTGAGACCCCCTTTCATCGTCCCCTGGTGTTTTCTGAAAGGACAAAGGCGACACGGAGAGGCAAGTCAATCTTACTGCTGTGTCTCTGGGCTGCCAAGAAAGGTAGTCCCAGCTTTGCATCTGTCATCATATGTAAGGATTAGCTGGCTTTCTGCTCTCTAGGGAGTGATGAGGCAATGAGATGTCTGTCCAACCAGCTGGTCAGAGCATTTAAGGTAGAAACACACTGGGTTGATAGCCGTTTACTCACATTTGATGGGTTGTGGTGAATTGTGCTCAGGCAGGACAAGATCATTGGAATTCAGTCATGGGTAGCTCCTTAAATACCAGTGGAACAAAACCAATAAGGGGCTAACATTGCTAGCCTGGCCACTAGCTTCATATGTAACTCCATTTGATTCTAATTTCTCTTCACAGCTCAGTCTGGGCTTTCTCCCACTGACTTGGATTCCTCCAGTAGAATTTCTACTGGGCCAATCAACTAACAGAGGAAGTTGTGAACGATGACATCGGGTTTTCTGCGCTGTTTTACAATTGTAGTCTGCCTGTTGTGTTAGCAATAGCAGTGGAAGACGTAAACAAAGCCATTCAGTCCGTGTTAGCTAAGTTTATTTAGCTAAATATTGACTTAGCACTAACAGCCGCCTTGTTTGAATTAGCACTTCTCTCTTTGCAGGATGGTTGTTTAGAGTGCAGGCAATTTATGGTAAGCTTCATATTGTCAAACTGGCACATTAGAAATTTCACGGACAAACGTTAGTAATTAGGCAAGCAAAGAATAGCACAAGTGTCTGATTTTTACCAGACTACTAACATGCCAGTGATGAGCTTAACCGACTGGGACAGGAAATGTCCAACATACGTTTATGTATTCTGTTCAATTAAATTCAAAAATACTTTATCCCAAAGGGAAAATAAATGTTGCCTTAACTCATATCATGCAAGTATTTTCAAAGAAGTGACTCAAGAAGACACTAAAGACACTGCTGATGTCATACATGACTGTCATCACATGTCAACAGCTCATCCTCACAGTAGTAAGAAGTTCTCGATGACAAGACTGCTAATCCACCTCGCTGGCTTTTGCCACTCCTTTTTAAAGCTTTGGTGAGAAAGGCAGGCAGAGGAAGACGTTGGAGTCTGGGATCTGATTCGTCCCCATTTTGACTGACCATCATCCGCAACCCTTTCCGTCAATGAGGTTCCTGACCATCCAGGAGCGACTGAAACGGGAGCTTATGTTTGTAACACTTAAACACAACTGTTTCATGTAAGAGTCTAGTGTCTTACTTTGTGCTGGTGCATGGTAGAATGCCTAAAACGAACTGTTCATCATATAAATACAGATGTAAAGCAAACGATGGGGGAAGGAGGGAATTGAATTAGGACAGTTCTCCTTAAATAAGTAATTTGTTGAAAAGTACGTGGCTTGAAATGCAAGCACCAAGTGTTCCCAATTACTATCCACTCATTTCAGTCTCTTCCTAATGACTCACTTTCACAGAAGGTATTCCAAGCCTCTGTTCTGCTGTTCCCCCCCCGGTTTTTAACATTTCTTTGTTTTTATTAGCATTTATTTAAGCCCAAAGCTTTGCATAAGCTGCCTCATTGTGCTTTTGCCCCTCGGTCCAAACAGAAAATAAGTCAGGAGGGCTATATGGACGTAGATAATGGAGACCTTTCAGTGCTGAACCCGCGGTCCAAACCTCGCTGCCATCCGCTGCTTTTCCCATCAAGCTCTGCCACAAACAGCCATTTACCCCACAGAGAAGAATTCAGCCCCTGCGTCATTAAACCGTCTCAGGCCGACAGGATTTGATTTTACTTCTATTTGTGGATCCAAAAAAAAAAAAAGTGGGGTTTAACTGTGAAAGTCCCCTGAGCCAATTGACAGGAACAACAGTATTCTGTCTGTATATGACTGATTTCTTTTGTGTGTGTGTGCCTGTGTGTGTGTTCGGCTCCATCCATCCGAATCGTTGGAATGAGACAGAGAGAATGGGTATGGTGGAATCTCATTTATTGCTCCCATCTGTTTATGTCTTTTTACCGCTGGAAGAAACCTAAAGGGGGCCGGAATGACCAGCGTTCTGTGGCAGGGTCTGTGTTCCTTTCCAGCTCTCTTAGCTTGGAATCATTAAGTGCGGTGGATTGCTGTATATGGGCCTGGCAGACGGGTGTGGGGGGCCTTGGAGCTGACTCTTGACTTTATGGCTTTAACATGCTGGATCCCTGTTAAGATGTGTGGCGGCAGATAACCCTGGCTTTAATTACCCAAAGCATGCGCACACAATCCGTGTCTGCTTGCTATACGCTCTCGCGGTGAGGATCTGTGAACTGTCTCCCTTCCTCGGGTGCAAACAGAGGGGATCTCCTCTGAGTCGATTCAGTAATCCGCCGGTCTCCATCCATCAGGGCCCGTTCCCGTCTCACGTCAACATCAAAGGGCTTCTCTCGTCTCTCGCCGTGATCTTGGAAACCCGTCTCCACCGACACCCTGGCTTCCTGCACCGCTCCTGCGTTACAGCGGCGCCGGCACGCAACACCATTACTCCTCATTAATGTCAGCTCAGCCTGTCAGAGGTGCTGCTAACGCTTGTTAAAACTAGTTGCGCTGCTTTTTCCTCAGAGGGGTTGGGATTCTTTGAAAGTTTCTCAGCTTTGCTGAAACTTTTTTTGTTTTTTGTCTTCGTCAGGGGTTGAGTTGCGTTGGGCGAAGTAGCCTCTGCAGGGGTAAAAGCTGTCCATACTCTGTGAACCTGTTCACATTTTGTCAGACTACAACCACACATTTCAATGTACTTTTGTCAGGATTTTATTCAATCCACTAATGAAAAGTTAATGTGCGGTGGAAAGAAATGACACATGATTTTAAAGGGGCAGCATTATGTGTTTTCCAGGCACATAGTGCCATTTGAAAACACAATCAAGTAACTATGTTACCTTCAGTTGTTAAGAAAATACCATATTTACCAAATGTCAAATAGGCGTTGTAATTTGACCCCTTGACATTGGGCCTCTGTCTCTTTAAGTAACTCCTGCTCATTCTGAAACTCCACCTTCAGGAAGGCATCACAACATGGCTCCTCCATTAACCTTTCAACAAAGTTTTTACCTGTGTTTCACTAATAAGTAGCTCATATAAGTGTTTTCTAATTGGAGGAGCTGAGTCTCGAAGGCGGGGCTAGGTCCAACCAGGTATTTTGCACAGCTGAATGGTTGCCATGGAGATTAAAGGGTTTTTGTAGAAGAATCAAGGCACCACTCCATGGATGTCTATGATGAGGGAATAACATTATAACAAGTTGTAAATGTAAAAAAAATAAATAAAATTTACATGATACTGCCCCTTTCATTTTATTTTTTTTTACAAAATCAAATCCTGAAAAGTGTGGTTTTCATCAAAACCTGCAATTACAGCTCCAAGTCAATGTGGGTTTTCTTTGCACATATAAACACATTTGCTCATTTGCTCGTTCTTCATGAAGCTCAAATCAGAAGCAGAACAACTATTAACATCAGTTTACAAGTAGTCAGGTTTTTAAGCCTTTGGTCAATTTAACATAACCAACTAAATACCTAGAGTACACCGCAACCTTGAACCAAACGCCTTTCCGTGGCCAGGTCTACATTGCATTGTGGGTTGCTGTAGAATAAACAAACACATAATCAAACTCTCTGCATCTTTTTCAGAAAGCCCTTTTTTCAATACGTCTTCTCAAAACCCATTCGGTATACTTCTCAGAAGATTTTACCCAAAATAATAACCCAGAAAAATACTAATAAGACTCTAAAAACAACATAATTCGCTTCACTTCACAATCATGCTCTACTTTCTTTTGGTTTATCACATAAAATGCATTTAAGATCCAGTTTGTGGCATGATGAAATACTAAGAAGTTCACTTTTAAAGGCACTGTTTGTTTCTCAGCTGAGGTGTTATTCAGACCTCTGGTCCCACTTGTGATAGACGGCATCATTTTACATAATCAGAAGCCAATTTGGATCCCGTTGCTGCCACATAAACAGATGTCAGCAGAACTTAAAGTGGTGTCTGCGCTCATTCTTTCCTGGCAGCTGTGGTCACCCTTGTGAACAGGCTCGGTGTGCGGATCTTTGGAAATAAACAAGCTGAAATGAATGAAATCCACACATGCGTAAATCAAACAAAAGTCACGGCACAGCTATAGACTCATACTCCCGTCTGACCCTGCTGCATGAGGCTTTTTCTCTGAAAATGTATCAACCGTCCAGTAATGTACCGCAGTCCATAATCACCCCGCACCCCCCACCCTCCCTGCATATTTTAAATGCACAGCGTTTTATATTCACTCTGTATCCTTCTTTCCTCCTGGCCGATTTTGATAATGTGATTCCAGACGTTTTTCTACTCCCATCCAGCAGCTTCTTGTCTCCCATCTCAGGAAATTAAGTTGTCATGCCGTGTCTTTTTCATTAATGTGCCTATCGTTTCATTGCTGTTTATTAAATTCCTGCTGGAAGTTGATGAGACTGTGGCCAGAGGTGATTCTCTGGTTTTACCTTCCCCTACATGCTTGTGTTTTATTAATACCAACTGTGGATTATAAGCCTCTCTTAAAAGGCTGCTCCTGATTTGAACAGAGCATTGCATGTTACCTATGTCGTAAAAAACCCAAACTTAGAATGGCATCTCCATCCCCTCTGCAGGTGGACCTCGGCTTTTTGCGCTTCATCTCTGCCATCGGGACACAGGGTGCCATTTCCCAGGAGACTCACAAGATATACTTTGTCAAGTCCTACAAAGTAGACGTCAGCTCCAACGGAGAGGACTGGATCACCTTGAAAGAAGGCGCCAAACAGAAGGTATGACTCAAGTATCTGCTTCAGGCCGCAAATCATTTTTTTAAGAACGACGGTGGGAATTTTCTGGCCAATTTCCAATCCAATTTACAGCTTCACCACCTCGCTTTAGCACTTAGCATGGTTAGCTTGACTGGCATTAGAAAATCATCAATCTGTGTGCGCTGAAAAAAGAGAATGGCGCTCCAACTTAAAAAAAATATAAAAAATCGAGTTATTTGTTACTGTTGATCAAATGAAATTTGTCAAACAGTTAATGATGAGTTAAAAAATGACTGAGATCAGTCAATACAGATGATAATGCATCCCTAACAAATATACAGAACTGTAAAACATTTTTATATATATTGACTTCCACAAGTATCTTTGGAAAACTTTCGTTTTGAGATTATTGATTTTGGCGTACGACTTCAATAGGTATCTGCTTGCCGCTTGCAAGAAAGCAGAACTGTCAGCTGAGGTGAAAAATAGGTGGGAAGGTTGAATGAAAGAATAGCTTGTCATGTCTGAACAGCTGGGAGAGGAGGATCTCAAACACTAAAAAGAAAAAAAGAAGGAAGGAAGTAAAAGGAGTGGCATGCTTGACCGGAGCGTGACTGGCTCTGACCATTGATCGCTGATCGGACTCGTCAAAAAGGCCCCGCTTTGTCCATCTGGAGACGAAGGCAGCTTCAGCTGCGGGTGTCCGGAGGGGTCAAAGACGCATTTGGACCTTTCACAGTCCCCTCATTTGTGTGACACGCAACACCCATAAGGCGTTTAAAAAAATAAAATAAAAAAACCCCAATGAGTACAAAAAAAAAATTCCCAGCCTCAACAGACCATCCGAACAATCGTTTCCCCCCAAGCTCGATTCTTTTATGGCCTCTCTCCAGAGTACACTGTTCCCTTTGTAAAGTGGCAGCTTAAAGGTGCCGCCTAAAGCTCGCCGTGTGTTTTTCCGGCCTCTAAAGTGCTTTTGTGTGGAAGGGTACCATTTGCTACATGCTGAGCTTGCAGTTTGGCATCTTAGTGCAGCTCGGGAAAAAAAAAAAAGCCACTTTACAGTTAGCGAGCAGAGAGGAGACGCTGAACGGCATTTAAGGAAGTGGCCGACTTTAGAAGGGTCCCTCAGCGATGTAGACGACTGGTATGCTGGGTGAGGGACTTGGTAGCAGGCCGCCTGGTCTAATGGATCAGCCCCAGCCGCGTTTCAGTTCATCTCAGATTAGCTAAACTGCCATCTTTCCATCTGTGCATCCCACTCTGCTCAGCTGGAATCCTTTCCGCCTCGTAACTCCTCTGTCAGGGAGGTCAGGAGGCCGTGCGGTTACCTTTGAGATTCAATTACTCAGAATGAACTGTGACGGACCGCAGGCGGTCGTTGGGCTGGGTGGCCGGCCTCGTCGCGTAGCGCTAGTAAACAGTCATCTGACCCCAGGGGAGAACACCAGCGTCTCTGACCTTTCGACAAGACAGGCGCAGTAAAAACTCCACACCCGATCTGGGAGCGGAGGACGGTGAAAGGGCACCCTGAGCCAATCGGATCTGATCACTGTTACACATCCAGCCTCAGGTTTCACAGCATTTCCCCCTGCTTCGACTGCGACATGTGAAGCAAGGGCGTCTCCCATCCCCTTGACATTTCAGCGACTTATGACACTCTGTTCAGAAAACGTGAATGCAATCTTGAGATTGACGTGAAGCAGCTTGAATGTACAGCTGCTCTTTGATACTGGCTGTGTTTCCACTGCAAATGTGTCTTTGTCGAAATTCCACCAAGGTCCATGAAACTCAATTTTGCAATTGTTGTGTTTCCATTAAATAAGAAATTAGCACTCATCATCTGTTAGTTGTCAGAGGAGACATTGGCGACTTATTCAGCCGTTGGAGTGACAAGCCCCGCCCACTTGGGTGCGGCTACGTTACGTTTACAGTGTGATGCTGTGAGAGCTCTAGTGGAGCCAGCTGCATGTTGTCTGAAAAGAACAAAAGCAAACCATCATCCTCCTACCACTTCCTGTCATCTTCTTCTGCGTTTCTGCTAGTAGTAACATCCGGCTCTTGATCACATGACTCGCGTGATGTGAAAAAGTGTTTCCACTGCAGTTTTGCCAAGTACTATTTCAATAAGGCTGAAAAACCACCTCATCCTAGCACAAAAACGCAATTTTGTTTCAAAATTGGCATGTTTCCGATCATTTCAATTTGTCTAATTTTGTTGTTAAAGGAAACGCAGCTAATATGACCTCTAGTTTCCTTTTCCATATTCTGTCAATGATCAGTTTGTCTTCTTTCACAGATTTTCCAGGGCAACACCAACCCAACAGACGTCACCAAGACCAAGCTGCCCAAACCCACGCTGACGCGATTCCTCCGCATCCGTCCAGTTACCTGGGAAACGGGCATAGCGCTGCGCTTCGAGGTCTACGGCTGCAAGATATCAGGTCGGCTGCAGCTGATGCTCGTCTGTATTACCCATGATTCACCTTTCCATCCCTGAAAATACAAAACTCATTTTCAGCCGCAGTGATTACAGAACTCCAAACTCACTCTGCTGCCTCAGTTAGCTGCCTGGTTTTTATTCCCAGTCCAGGCCCCAGCTGCATAATACCAAATAGTGGCAAAGGAATGGGAATTATCTATTAACATGACTTGGTGTTTAGATGAATCTCATTCAGTATAAATAGAGTAAACAGCTGGCATGCATCTGCTGATGGATCTGGGTGGGCTCATGATCTGCGCTCAGCCTTCTCTTTAGCCACAGCTTGTTTTTTGGGTTTTTTTCTCTCTCTTTCTGTTTGCTTGTATAACTATGATTTTAGCAACAGTTTTCTTCCCCTTGCCCTTTTGCTGATGTTTTAAATTAGCGTGTGTATGCCGGTGGCTCCATTTAGTGTGGCTTTATCACATTTATCTTTGTCTCTGTGGGATACGAACATGTGTATTCAATTTGGATTCCTGCTTGACTAAATTAAGGGCAGAAAAGAGTTAGCCTTTTGTTTTTTTCTGTCAACATCTTGAATAGATCTGGACCAGAAGGAGGTTCTCATTGTATTTATGCAAATGTGTATCATGGTTTTAATTTTTTTATTATTATTATTATTATTTTTTTATCAGAAATGTGCCAATTGCTTCTGGTCTTGCTAGAATAACAGAGGGATTTGATTATTGTAGTTATGATGATGTTATCAGCGACAGTTATCAGATATTTGAAATTTTATATGTAAGGAAACAAGTGTTGGTGGAAGATTATAGATATTGGCGTTGAGCTTTATATGGAATATCACCAAAAAAAACAAATCAACCTTCAGCTGGCAGCTTAACAGACGCTGTTCATAGTTTAGTGAGTGTTTATTGATCCCAGTGTGACTTTAATTAGTGTGAAGCTCCGTGGCTTTAGCAAGACTTTAAACTTCGGGCTTACAGAGGCAGTACCCCAGGGGCCCAAGTTTTGAGGGTGACTTATTTTATTTTATTTATTTATTTTTTATCAAGTGAGGTGTTATTGTATATGTTAGATTTCTGGGTAAACAATTTTTGTGCAACAATTTTTTAATTATGATGTCGCAAACCCACAAATCTTGATTCTAACCCACATCAGACCTTGATTATCGTTAATAGAGCTTATAATGGAATCGGGTTTATTTGGAGCCAAAATTGTGAAGTGACTTAGTGGTCCTCCTCTCTATTTTTAGGCAATGAGTCCCTTATGCATCACATATGTGTGGTCAATCGTATAAGAGCAGATGGCACTGTGGGTGCAGCGGGGGTTACAGCTGAGGCCTGTGCGCAGGGCACATAATCAGAGCGCTGCGCCGCACGTAAATACATCACAGGATCGAAGTCACCGCACGGCCTCCAATATGACGTTAGTGCCCGTTGGTTCTCTGAAGACTCTGCCAGCTCCCAGCATGGTCAGGCAGAGGGAAACCGAGGCTGTACAGGGCTGCACAAACCCTGTGACTCGACTCTCCTCTTCCACATTTGATCCTACGGAGAGTTTTCTGAGTTCATCCTTGCTTTCATCGAGTCAAGGACAACCAAAGCAACGCACCAAAACGTGACAGAGACCAGAGAGGAAAGGCGTCGAGTCCGAGCGGTCCCGTCTTCGGTTAACGTCAAAGCAGTTATCCAGGAGATTACAAGAGAGGGTGGGTTGAATGTCACAAAACTCTTCGCCGCAAGTGACCGTGGTCGCGTGCCTTCTGATGCAAACAGCTACTCATTAATGAAAGGATCCACCACTCAGTTGTTGGTAAATACGCCACAGCGTCGAAAATAGCTCGGATGAACCGCCGATGCTCCACCCAAACCTCGATCGTGGCCGGCAGCCCAGCATCATCATCGCTCCTCTTACCCATACACACAAATGTAAACAGTCGTTCCACCGGGGCGTGTCACGGCGTGTGCGCTGCCTCTGTAATTGCAGCTGAGCTCGATTAACAGCTCCAGATGATCGGGGGGGAGGGGAGAGTCGCATCAGTTGCTTTTATCTCTACACACATACACGCACCTTTCCCTTGAATTCTCCTCACTTCAAAGGAGTTCATATCGCAGTGTCTTAGTTTCACACAGCCAAAGGCCAGCTCCTCTGATCACTTTCAACACATCTTGGCCTAAGACGAAAGAAAAACAGGAGAAAAGTCCCAGAAAAATGCTTCTGTGCATTCAGCAATTGCTGGTTTTTGGTTTGCACGACCAGGAATTCATCTCAAGGGTTTTCATGGGAACCGTTTCACATAGGCAGAGATTGCCTGGAAGAGGCCTTGTTCTGCAAATATTTGTACTGTTTTTCTCCCCCAGTGCTGCAAAGCTGAAAATGTACACCTTTTCTAAAATGAACACAAGGGTTGGTTTTTCTTCAATGGCGGAGATATAATTAGCTACTTAAGGTCTCCAGATTTGTTGTTTTTGGGTTTGAATGAAAGATTTGGAGAAGCAGTGGAAGAACGGCAAAGTGCTTAAAAACCAAAAGGTTTCTTGCCTTCATTCAACTTCGAGTGTAAATAAACAAAAGTGAAGTAAATCTGGAAAGACATGCGTTTGACTTTGGAACCAAATGCAAAAGGTGCAAAGAGCTAAAAATTCATCAAGAGCTAAAGACAAGATCGGAGAAGTGGTTCAAAAGAACGAGGGAAATCTGGGACACCGGACAGGCAAACAACGACACGTTCAAAGATATAATCCCACAGATGTTGACAGCTGTGAAGCAGAAGGCGAGATAATTGCTGTGGCAGCAAAAACAGCACAAAGAGACTGTGTTTTTGTGTGTAGGTACATGTAAGTCTATGGAGAGGGGGCAGAGAGATAGAAAGGAGAAAAAAGACAGGGCTCCCAGAATGCGGGAGGTGGAAGCACCAGCCGGGAAGAGGGTTTTAATTGGCTGCCTGGAGACAATCGCTTCAGGCTGAAGAATTAGTATGCACGAGATCTACCAACACATAGAAAGACAGAGAATAGAGGTAGAGATCACAGTAACATCACAAAGAGTTTGGGGAATGAGCTTCCTCCCAGATTACCACTGTAGATGATCTTGGACATCGACCCCTTTGGTTAAAGATGAAGTTCTTGCTGTACATCCGTTGCAGCTCTGCAGGGGTTTCATTTGATTTGAATCAAAAAAAAAAAAAAAAAAAAAGTTAAGCACATTTTCCTGTTCCTCTCTGGTTTCTCAGAGTACCCCTGCTCCGGCATGCTGGGCATGGTGTCGGGCCTGATCACAGACAACCAGATCACGGCGTCCTCTCACACCGACCGGAGCTGGGTGCCCGAGAACGCCCGCCTTCTCACCAGCAGGACCGGGTGGACGCTGCTGCCCCAGCCGCAGCCCTTCACGAACGAGTGGCTGCAGGTGGATCTCGGCGAAGAGAAGCTGGTGAAGGGGTTCATCATCCAGGGAGGGAAATACCGTGAGAACAAGGTCTTCATGAAGAAGTTCCGCCTCGGGTACAGCAACAACGGCTCCGACTGGAGGGTGGTGTATGACACCAACGGAAACAAACCAAAGGTAGGTTGGGGTGTGGGGGGGTTAAAAGATCGTTTGGACATTTGTTTAGTTCTGAAGAGGTCAGAGAAGTCTATGCCTTGCCAACGAATCAGTAATTTTGTAGAAGGTACCTCTTGAACTGATGAGGTTGAAGTTTGAAGCATTCTGGAAGATGAAACCTATTACAAGTAGAGGAATTTCTCACTATTGTCAAAGGCTTAGTCTCTTCATCAAGGGGACGAATTGTAAGCATTTTGGTGTTCAGGAGTGGTGATAGGATGAAGAGGACAATAGATAAATGGATGGACCCTTGTCTGTTGTAGTGTGTAGTTTGGCCAAAAAGCATTGCTGTCCACTTACCGTATCACCCAGTGTCCCTTACATCTCTTACATGTTTTAAACTCAAAGCCTGGGGGCCAAATCCGGACCATCATAGCTTTTTATGTGGCCTTTGGATTCCAGAAGCTTCAAGTTAACAGCTTAAATATCTTAAATAATATTGAATCAATCCGAAGCAACTTTTACCTGTAAACTGCCAAATTACATCAGTCACTCCATTTTTTTTTTTACCTTTTTTTTTCTCCGAAGAGTTTTTGCTGCACTAGTGGCTCGTATTTTTTGTGACAGTAGGCTGACAGGAAGGGGTGAAGGAGAGGGGGGAAGGCATGCGGCAAAGGTCGCCGGGACCGGGGGTCGAACCCGCGACGTCCGCGTCGAGGACTAAGGCCTCTAAGCGTGGGCGTGCTAAACCCCTGCGCCACCACAGCGCGCCCCAGTCACTCCATTCTTTTTCGCAATTCTGCGATCGCCGAAATGAATGCAAAATCATCATATCTCTGCTTTTTGTATATTTGTGAATTTATTGCACATTTTCTGCAGATATGTTAAGCGATACTTACTTTTCACCTCAGTGATGCCTCAGGCTGCCATGACGTCAAGCTGTAGTCCATGATCTATGCGGCGAGTAACAAAAAGTCACATTTACCGTCATGGATCAGCACAAGTATTGCTGTTCTTTACAAATATTTCTAATTCAGCACAGAAAATAAATCACAAAAAACAATCACAAAGTCCAGGAGTGTGATCAATGTGAAAAGATTTTGTATTTATTAATATTTTAACAATTTGTTACTGGATTTTATCAGTACATTCTGGCAAATCTAGCTCTTTGAAAACATTCATAATCTTGATGTGACTCAAAATGAAAATAAGTTTCATATAGCTGAGATATGGGATCCCAGATGCAACAGACTAAAATGGGAGCTGTTCTTAGGGTGGCTGGGCTCAGCTGTAGAGATAATTAACCTACATTTGGAGGTTTTCCAGACATGTTCAACCTAGAAGAGAAGCGGGGGGGAGGGAGGAACCTTCTGGCCTGGGAACAAGCAGGAATCTCTCGGAATCAACTGAAGGGCCATTGGGGAGAAGGATATTCCCACCTGGACCTGTTACCCTTACAACCTGATCTTAGATTAAACAACAGATGATGGATGGCTGGCGAAGCGGCCAGGTGGATCAGTGACAAACATTTAACCCTCAGAGTGTTAATGCTCCATCAATGCCATGGAAGCCTACCCAGTTTGATTAGACAAATCATCTGCTAGAACCAAGTCGCTTAAGAACTTTAGATAATGTAGTAGGGAAAATATTATGTAAAATTGACATTTTTGAGTTTACAACATGTTATGATGTTATTCACTCGTCGAAAATATACCTGGAGTGTTGCCTTGATTCTTTTATGCATGTTTGAGAAATTCTTTAATCTCCCGTGGCAACCATTCAGGTGTGCAAAACGCCTGGGTGGACCTAGCTCCGCCTTCAAGAAGAAGCTCCTTGCCAGAACTGCAATTTTCAAGCTTCCAAGTCTCCACAGCATGCAAAGCAGACTTCCCTTGTGACTCCCCCACTCTGCTCCTTCAGACTAGCCAGCAGCAATTAGCAAACACCTGGTGGTTGAGCTCATTACACGAGCTACTTCTCAGTGAAACGCTGGTAAAAACATTGTTAAAGGGTTTATCGAAGAGTCATTTGTGATGACCTCCTGGAGTCGGAGCTTCAGTAAGAGAAAGAGGTTCTTAAAGAGACAGAAGCTCAATTTCAAGGTGTTGCATACAAAGTCAAAAAACTTTAAGTCATATTTGATATATACAGCATTTTTCTAACAACTGAAGTTAACATAATTACTGGATTGTGCAATAATATGGCACTATGTGCCTGGAAAACACATAGCACCGCCCCTTTAAAAGTCCATATTTCTGTCAATTCAACAAATTAAAATAGATGGTTGGTTTTCTGACCCGATTTAAAGGTGCTTCTGAAAGGTTCTCAGATAATTCTGTACATTGTTTCTGATCATGATGAATTCGGTCCACTTTCGCCAGAGCGTCTCACCTGCCAGTTGTGAGTAATAAAGCAGTCACAGCGAGTCAATCTCGGCTGCGCTTTGAATCGCATTCAAATAAACATCGCAGTCCCAAGTTCCCACACCCTGCTTAGCATTACATGCGAGTCACACTCTTCAGGTCTGTCAGGGGATAGGAAGAAGAAATCACTTCCTAATTGAGCATATGACCAAAGATTTATCTACCAGCTCTGCTGCGTCCACAGAACACACACTCCACTTATGGCACGATGTATGCACACACACACACATCATGCTCTCATAAAGAGCCACATACTTTTCCAAGAGGAGCTGCAACACCCCGTCCCCAATTACAATTGTCCCTGACAGGACATAAATCTCATCCAGATGGGCTGATGGTTGATTTATGATGGGAGCAAGAGAGATCCATACCCACGACTGTCCTAGTTAGCTGCCTTTCTTACCTCGCCAGAGAGGTACCCAAGCATCTAAAGCGCACCAGGCTCTCTCACGTGATCGCCCTCATTAATCCACTCCCATCAGTCCTCCAGCTTCCTCTTTGCTTGCTCCTAAATCCTACATCTCCCACTTTTCCCCCTCCAGCAGCCATTTGTTTGTTTGCAACAGATCTGAGGCAGAGTTCAGGGAGCTGAAAGTTGCTTTTTTATAAAAAGTTCTGCGTCATGCTGTTTTTTGTTTTGCTTAGTTTTTTTTACCCTCTGTGTCACCCACGTACGCTGCAGTTTAGATGTCAGCAAGACCGCAGATCTGCTGATCGCCTTTTATTTCCCGCCAGTCTCCTGTTACTTTCCTCCAAACCCGGCGCTCGCCACCCACACGTATCGCTGTAAAGTTCAGAATGCTGCAGTAAGAATCCCAGAGAGCGTGCTCGGGTGTGTGTACAGCATATTACATGTTGTGCCTACTGTTCACTTTTTGTGTGTGTTTGTTTCTGTGCCAGATATTTGAAGGTAACAGTAATTACGACACTCCTGAGCTGAGGACAGTGGAGCCCCTGCTGACCCGTTTCATCAGAATTTATCCAGAGAGGGCCACTCCTGCTGGGATGGGCCTGCGCCTTGAGCTCCTCGGCTGCGAGATTGAAGGTAAACATGAGCAACGAATAAGAATCTTGTTTGATCTTAGTGGTGGGCAAAATGGGCTTAAAGTTTTTCATCACGATGTTTGACAGAACTATTGTGATAATGATAAAAGTGATGATTATAACATATTTACTAGGTCTTTCTTGGGTAACTGTATGACTGTGACTGTGTATGACATTAGTTATAACCCCATAAACACATATAAAGACCTTTAAAATAACTTCCATTAGTTGTGTGCAGCTACAGGACACCAGTCGCAGAAGGAAGTGTGATTTGCATCACTAAACTGTACATGTTAACAGTTTTCTTCTAATTTATTGGTATTTATTGATTCTGTTATTGAACAAAACAGTGGAAAAAATAGCAAAACCATCGATCTGGTCAGTTTCATGGGGTTTAAACATCAAAAATTGACAATGATAAATCAAAATTCTTATTGTGGTAAGAAATTTATTATAATAAATGATGAAGTGATGAAATATCCAAAGGTTGCAAGCACGATATAAAACCACAGAACAACTTTTTCAATACTGCCTGACATAAAATCAGGCCGAGCTTTTCCTGGTTTCGGTCAGATAGGATTAGCAAAATTACTTCCTGGACGAGAGAAAACAATCCCTCAAATTCTGAAGTTTGCATACACTGAGGATCCTTTGCCTATGTAGACGAAGAGGTCATTGGGTTTGTAAACCTTTAATAATTAACAACATCTGACTTAAACCGAACCCCTCCCAGTGGATGTGCTTTAAGGTAACACACTGCTCCCTCGCGTGATATTGTGGAAACTAAAACAAGAATCAATCAAGGCGTCAGGAAGAAAGTTGCACAGACTGGCATGTAGCTAAATAGATGGCGTCATGATGAAAGAATATTATGTGGAAATATTGAAGAACACAGGAAGTTAATGTTTGGGTGTAAATGGGTCTTCCAAATCCAAACGGACACCATCCTTATGCATATCATCACTTACTTACAAAGTGGATTAAGGACGACAAACTCAGTGTTTTTGTGGTGGCCATCAACAAGCCTCATTTCAGTTCTATAAATCTGATTTTTTTTTTTTTTCTTTTTTTCAAATCACTTTATTAAAATGTTGAACTCCCCAATGGTAACCAGGGTAACCAGATCGGGGGAGATTGGCGAGTTGAAAGAGGGAATCGACCAAAATTCCAACAATATTGTGAGACCCCAAAAAGGCAGTTTACTAAATACTAAGAAAATTAATGTAAAAACACAAATAATATTTGGAAGCTCCAGTTTACGGTTATGCATCTTCCTCACAGTGTCTGTAAATAGCTGCTTTCGGCTGGCTGCTGTGAGGGCCGGTGGGATTTCTTGGTGGCAAAGTGAAACCTTTTATCGTTGCCGTTGACAGCAGAAACACGTTTAGCCGGCATAATCAAATTTTCCTTCCCAGTGGTGAGGTGAAAACCGGTGATTACGTTCTATCCATGGTGATGACGTGAGTACAGTAGGGACATCTAGATAAGAGTTCTCACAGTCTGAGCCTACAGTACGTTGCATCTCTTCACGTGTCATGTGTCAGGCTCAGTGAGGTGAGCAATCTATCAACCAGACTAATAACATGACTAGACACGGCTTTCACGTCATCTCTTCACAACATCCCTGGTTATTTAATGATGGGCATGAAGGCTCCCTGTGTTCAGCACACAGCTGCCCAGCTCATGCTGTTTATTCCAACAAGGGACGGTTTGTCTCGTCTCCCTGTTACATCAAAGCTGCCCTCATGGCTGACCACTTCTGGAGGGGATCAAATAAAAGCCCACCTGGCCTCCTCGGTTTGTTGCCGCCTGGCCCCCATCACCCTCTTCACAGCCCGTCCTCGTCTTTGGTCTTTCAAAGGAGCCAGAGGACTTTGGTATATATATTTGAATTGATCCATATTGTTTCTATCTATTAGCAGTCTCTCTCTGGGAGCAGATGCAGAGTACGTCTCTACATCTGCGAAACGACCGAGCTGTCCTCGATCTGAGGTTTTGCACTGAGAGGGTTCTGACCCATGGCTTTCCTAGACTTTATGAAGGTATTTCAAGGTTTTTTCTTTTAACGGCACTCACCGCTAACTTGTTTTCCCATGCGGTTCTTTAAAACCTCTTTCTGTGAGCCTGAAAACGAAGCATAACTCAAGTGATGAATCGATGTGGTGCCTGAAATTTAGCAGAGACTATTTTAGATTGTATATTAAGGTGCTTCGACTTTAGCAGAGTGTCACGAAGGCGCAATCTATTCCCAATTTTGACAGGTACTGAATCAAATTTTTCACCAATAACAAATTTTTGTTTTTTGAAGACGCAGAGCTTCAACAAGTATCCTTCTGGGTTTTGTTGAATATTCACAGATCACAGCTACTAAAAAAAGTAACCAGGGCTAAAGTTCAGTTATTTGTTTTTCATCAAACGTGTGTTAATGGTGAGAACTGTGGTGTTCCTGATGTGTTTGAACCTTTTTACAAATCGACTGTGTTTAGCGTTGTCACTGCCTCATTAGGGGACTAAGAGTGGCAGGTTGAATTCAAAGCCACTTGTCACGTTGGTACTCCAAGTCCTGACTTCAACCAGAAGCATCGCACCTAGCAAACTGTTTCCAGCAGAGAAACCATCTCATCCTGGTGCCACACATATTTATCAAAAAGCAAGATCTTTTTTGAAATTGTTGCATTTCCTTTAAGCAAATTTATTTTCGAAATGTCAAATTGTGCCATTGTGTAGTCAAAGGAAATGCAGAAATTGTTCAGTTGATCAGCCATCTCAAGTTTTCAGGTAATCAAACATGTTGCTCCTACATACATTTTTGTTTCTCCAACAGCATTTTGCAACTAACCTGCTAGGTGTACACATCTCACTGGTTCATCTGTTTAGTTTGTAGCCTTATGATGAATGTACAACCTGGTAAAAACTACTCATTTACTGTTCAAATAACATTTTTAGAAGTTCCTTGCAAACTTCTTATTTTGGAATATTTTATAAAATAAGTGTTTTTGTTGGAAACTAAATTTAAAGAAATTAAGAGCAACGCTTTTGTGCTGCTGTGTAGCACAGAAAGAGCCTAGTGGTGTGGTAGTGGATTTACATATTGGATTTCAGGGAAGTCCAGTCTCTCATAAACCTGATGGACTCCCAGCGGGAGCTTCAGACAGACGATAATGCTTGTTTTCACTGTTAATGCCAAAAACAGACAGACTCATAGAGACGGATGCACTCACAGCAACCGCAAGTACCTCGCCAAGGTTGTGGTTAAAAGGACAACGTATACAATTACACACATACACAGGTGCCTATCTGTCTCTGCAAGCGTGTGCCGGAGTCCGTGTGTGTGTGTGTGTGTGTGTGTGCAGAGCCACAGCAGGAGGGCTAAGTCCTCATTTCTGTAAGAGGGTTTCCTAACGCAGCGCTGACCCCATCCCTGACCTCTCCCACCCTGAATCTGACAGAGGCTGATCAGCCTCATATTTCATCGAGCGGAGGCCGAGAGCGGGAGGATCGGCTCGCCCGCACACACTTTCTCCCCCGCTCCCCCCATTTGTCTATGGCTCTTCCCTGCTCCACCTCTCTCCTCATTCTCTTTCCTCCCTCTGCTCTGGGGAAGCCCGATCATTACTCAGATGGTATAAAAACTTACAAATGCACGCTCACACCGCAGGACGGCTTCGCGGCAGCGGAGCGTGGAGTGGATCTTGGGCCGTACCCACATCGAAGTGATTCAGGGCTGTAATGATAGGCCATGGTTGGTTATGCCTATGTAGCCATTTGGATGTGTTTTTTTTTTTTTGTTTTTTTTTGCATCTTGTAGTTTTAACCGCTCAAGCATCATGCACTAACTTCAAGGCAGGCTGTATTTATAGACCCACACCTCTTCAACTTCATAAAAGGAGCATTGCTAATATCTCCAGCCAAAGGGGAAAAAAAGAAATAAAAGCTGACATTGAAAGCCAGTATGTAGTTGTGGTTGGGGTACTTACATATATTTAATTTAAATTCTTTTTAGCTTTCTTTTTTAACCACATAGACCAATCTATCATACAAACATCTAAAAGTTGCAGGACCCCGGCCCTGGAGGTCTGGATCGGAGGACCTCCTGTTTACAACATCGTGACAGAAAATCTCACTGAGTTATTCCACAGTCGCTGCGTTTCCTTTACAAATATGTGGAAAACTTTGTCAGTATTCCGATACTGTTGAAAAAAACACAATTTCACAATTGCGGTGTTTCCATTAAGTAAGAAAAACAATTAAAGTCACACATGAATAATTTTGTTCACACGATATGTCATTACAAACATGCTGCGTCATCATTGTCCATCTATTTCCTGTCGTTTCCGTAGAAGTTTTGCAAAATAAATAAATTTTGATATGTCCAAAAAAAAAGAAAAAACCTCATCCTACTTCCAAAACTTTTTATCAAAAAATAAGTTTTTTCAAAATTGCCATGTTTGCAGCAAATTTATTTTTGAATTGTCAAATTGCTCAATTATACGGTCAATGTAAATGTAGTTGCTTTTACAAAAATATTATAATGCTGTTTTACAGGCACCTGGCCAACAATTATGTAGAAAACCTGATTGGGTAAAAACAGGCTGAAAAATGGGACCTGTATATTCAAGAGTGATCACATCTTATTTTAAAGCTAATCTGAAATTTTAATAATGCTGAATCTGCAAATTTTATTGTTTATTGGGTTAAATCAAAATTAAAACTGAGGACTTTTAAACTTGACGATCGTTACATGCAGATTTTTTTTTGTCATTTTCTGATAAAAACGCAGTGTTTTCCTTTGACCCAGTCACATATGCATAAGGTCAGACTCATCAACATCCAGCCTCCTCACCAATACCGGTTTGGCTCAGAAATCCAATCACTGCTGATTGCTGTCTCCCCTCACTCTTTGTCTTCCAGCTCCGACACTCCCCCCGACCACTCAGGTCCTGAGCACCACCCCTTCTGATGAGTGTGACGACGACCAGGCGAGCTGCCACAGCGGCACAGGTGATGACTACGATGTGACAGGTGCTAACATCGCCTTCATGAGACTGCCTCCAAACCCCCCCCCCTCGCCCTCCTGTTGCCCTCCCGCCTCTCTTACTCTGTTTCTCTGCTTCCCCTTTTTCCTTCCCCCATCTACGCAATGCCACCCAGTTTTCTTAGCGTAGCCAATCTGGCATCTCTCGTGCACGCTCGCCAGCATGCATGCATGCGTCTACATGTGAGCTGGCAATGATAGATACAGCTCTAATTAGTTGCACCTTTAGTTCCCACCTCCCTCAGTTCCCTACACCCCTCGTGGAAACTCAAGGGGGACACACCGATCCACGCACACCTGTCTCTGCATCTCTGCAGCAGAGCTCTGCCTCTTTCTGTCATTAGCTCTCTCATATGCATTGTCCTCTTGGCCTCCTTTCCCACTAACCCAGTAACTCAATGAGCCTGCACCGCCGCTGGTACTCTCCATTAACCAGCAGTCTCCAATGAGGAGCATGGCACTGTCTCAGTCATAGGCGACGATAGTCGATGAAAGGGTGTATTGAAGGAAATGAATGGAAAGTGGCATGAAGTGATCAGCTCTGTCTGGCATGAATGCAGATGATGTCTGAGAAAGGAATCAACCTGCGAAAAAGGCTAACTGTGCTGCTACTCCATCTTGTGACAGGTGGCACCACAATGCCAGAGACCACAACTTTAAAAGTGGACCCCATTCCAGGTAAGTTTCTGAAAAGGGATTTGTTGTTGTTTACCTGCTGAGTTTTAATTTTAAACCAAAAGAAGCAGACCAAAGGTAATGAATGCCATCGCCAGGCAGGTCCCTCTTCTCCTTTGGCGTTGGCCTGTTATTAACGCTGATGATATGGCCCGGAGAGGCTCCTGCTGACGGGGTGAGAGGAATTGCACGACGTGAGGCTAGTTGATGATTAGCACCGGTGCTCCGCTGCTGCCTCCTCAGCATAATCACTAATCACCAGGCCAACACTGACGCACGCAAAAAAAAAAAAAAAAAAGAGCTGGCGGAAAGCACGATGCAGATGACCGGAGGAAATTAGGTGGACTCTGGGGCCACGTCCCCAGCCAAGCACACATAGCAGTGTCTCCTATAGCGGGGCTGATGAGGCAGCAGCCAGCTGGGAGAAAGAACCCCAGTCTGACCTTGGCTAATGGGCCGTAGGCTCCACCCATCCCCATTTACTCAGTCAGCTGGCTTTATGGTCTGTCTGCAGTCTGCTGGGGCAGCGGCTATCCTAATGGAAGAAAGTGACATGTATTGTGTTTGCCTTAAACTCAACCTTGTGCTTTAGAGAAAATGCACGGCGATTTAGGAGAATTAATTCATTTTATGAGTGTATGCTGCCTCACAAAAGTCTTTGAACACCTTGAACATTTTACTGTTTTGTTTCGGGACTTTATGTCCACTTGTGTCTGATCTGTCGAGATCCAGGAGCAGCAGAGAGCTCAGGGACAAAGCTGTGGAAAACTGTAAAACAGCATGCCAAAGTTTGGACGTTTCATGTAGCACTGTCTATTGCATGAAGATGGAAAAAGTACAACACAACAGCAAATCTCTTAAGATGTGGCCGTCCACTTAAAGTGAAAGGATGCAGAAAGAGCACATTAATCATGCAAGCAGCCAAGAGATCCATAACTCAGGTGGGGAAGTCTGTTGACAGGACGGCTATTAGTCTCTCACTCCACCGATACGACTTTATGAAAGAGTGGCAGGAAGCAAAGCCATTGTAAAATAACCATAACAAAATAAATAAGTCCTGTCTGAGGTTTACCACAGACAATGTCAGGGACAATTCAAGGTGCTCTGACCTGGCAAGATGAGAAAATAGTTTTTATGTTTGGCCTACATGGAAAGACACTGCTGAACACTCCATCCATGCATCAAAGGCCATGAACAGTCAGAAGTACAGTGCAATAATTTAGACTGAAGCATATTCAGATGCCAGAATAGCCCATATGGAGACCAGACCAAAATGTCCTGATGTTCTCAAATTCTCTCCATTCATGGATTAATTTCAAAGTATTTTGCAAAGAAGCAACTTGTGTCAGCCTGTCACACAACACCCCAATAACATACACAGTTATCTGTAGTTGTAAAAAATTTAAGGTGTATGAATACTTTTGCAAGCCACTGCAGCTAACGAATGAGAACATCTGGGTTTCTTTTTTTCTTACTTTGCATTCAATTAAAGCTTCTGTCTAAGGGTAAAGACATTCCATGTCGGTAGAGTCGAGCCATATATGTGTTCATGTTTATGTGTCCTGAGTCTGTGTAGTGCATGTTTCCTATGCATCCTAACCTCCAAGGATCTAGTTTCCATTGGTACTGAGCAGGAAAACGTCTCCTTTTCTTTTAATGAAATGCCCAAATGCGTCATGTGGCTGCTCATCTTATCCAGAGCTTGTTGGCTGCCTCAGTCAAAGCCTTCCAATAGTGGAACAAAAAAAAAAGAAAGTCAAACGCCTTTTAATTGGGAGTGGGATTTATATGTGAACGTGGCTTGGAGTCTGTAATGTGGTTCCACATGAGAATTCCAGCCTTTGTGCTTAATGGGTAAATAGAGTCGTAGCCTGCAGAAGCTAGTTAAACCCTCGCCGTTATTGAAGGGAATATTGGCTCTTATATTTTGTCACTTGGAAGGCAGTCTCGGTATATCTCCGAAGGCATCTCATGCTGGAGCGTAAAACCATGCCTGACATTCCAAACATCCCTCTCCCGTGTGTTGATTGGAAGTCTTTCTTTGTCCAAAAGCTCTCGCACGTTTTCTGTCCTCTGCGGAGGCTGCTCCGGCACGCCGTAGGTCCGTGGGGGACCGCGCAGTTGGAACGGCGCCTCGCCGCTGTGGTCTTGAAATCTCAAGTCCCCGCTCTCATTAAAATCCTCATCTCTCAGCGGGATGCTCTGAATGTCTCTTTCTAAGCTGTGTCCAGACCTTGTCGTCTCCATCCCCCTGTCATTGTTTGGCGAGTGTTCCCAGCATGCCTCCCCGTCTGTTCCCTACTCAACCCTGTTACATTCATTAAGAGATATCATTAAGTGCAGTCGTGATAAAAGGACGGTGTGATGTCTTCACCAACACTTCTCTCTGTCTCATGTCACATTTTGATTTCATTTTCCAACTTTTGTCTAGCCAACAAGTGGAACTTGAGGCTTTTCTTCTACGGTGATCTGCTGCCCTCTAGAGTTTGTAGAGTAGAGTAGGATGTTCTTGTTTGTAGCCTGTGGTCAGATCATGACTACAGGCTACAAGCCTTTCAGCAATTGTCTGGATTCAAGCCAAAGCAGCAGTCTAAATTATTGACATTTCTTCTTTTGTAGTAAAATGAGATCTCTCACTAAAGCTTGACCTGTCTTCAACTTGCTTTCAGCCTTTCTGTGGTTTGCTTGCGACTTCGGTTGGCCCAATGATCCGTCCTTCTGCCGCTGGACTTCAGAGGACACTGGCTCCAGGTGGCAGATCCAGTCCAGTGGCACCCCAACTCTCAACACTGGCCCCAACATGGACCACACAGGTGAGTACCTCAATCTGTTGGCCTACACAGAAAAGTAACTTCGCACCCATTTCTACCCCAAGGTAAATTAAATTTAACTATCCAACAGGGGGGTCAGGAAACTTTATCTATACGTTAGCGACCGGTCTCCAGGAGAGCGAAGTGGCTCGACTAGTGAGTCCCATGGTCAGCTCTGAGGACTCCGACTTGTGCGTGTCCTTTTGGTACCACATGTACGGGTCACACATCGGAACACTGCATATCAAACAGCGCGAGCAGACTGAGGAAGGAACTGCCGACATCCTGCTCTGGACGGTCAGTGGTCACCAAGGCAATCGCTGGAGGGAAGGGCGTGTCCTTGTCCCACGGATCAGCAAACCCTATCAGGTCAGTGTCTCGTCAATTGACCTACTTTTCTCTGAAACTTGAACATCGGATTGACTTAAACTGCATATGTTTTTATTTCAAAGGTGGTGATTGAGGGTCTTGTGCAGAGGAAGAGTTGGGGAGACATCGCTGTGGATGACATTAAGGTTCTCGATGGGCTTGGCAAATCAGATTGTGAAGGTGAGGATGACAGTCCAGTTCTTGTGTTCGTGCTGGTCTGGAAGACGTTCCCTGAAGTACTGGATTAATCTGTAATTTCTTGTTTTCATAGATCCTGATGTGCCCACTGAGCCAATGCTACCGGAGGACAATATCAACGAAATTTGTAAGCCATTTCAAATGGAGTTTCAATAGTTGCTATTAAGGGTGCACTGACAAACCAGCCTTGGTTTCTGTAATTTTGGGAGATCATTGGTCAGCCAATACTTAGATATGAAATTAAGTCTTGTCCACTGACCTCATCTACGTCTAGAAATCAACCACGGTCCTCTTTTGCTCTGCCGTGAGAGAGGTTTGACTGACAGACACCAGGTCATGTCTGCACATTTGTAGTTAACAGTAGTCACCCAGGTGCCAACTCAGCAACTTTCTTACTATATTTAGCAACATTTCAGACAAAAAAAAAATCTGTATCAGTCAAAATTATAAACGGCAGGTCAGACTTTATATAAATCATAATCGGCGATCGGCCAGAAAATTGCAATCGGTGCACCCCAACTCTGAATACACATGTATGCTTTACCTCTGAGATTTTTATTTGTAAAATTTTGAAAGGAAATTTTTGTTTTCCGTACACTTTGCAGATTTGCATTACTTTTGTTCTGCTGGTCTAAAACTAACACATTGGGTTTAAAGGATCTAACGAGGCATAATGTGAAGAAGTTCATGAAGTATTAATAGGCTTTCTCTGAATTTGTCACATTCCTCTGTTTCTGCTCTCTCTCCTTCAGTTGAGGACATCACCGACTATCCAGACCTGGTAGAAACTAACCAGATCAGCGGCGCTGGCAACATGCTGAAAACTCTCAATCCCATCCTCATCACCATCATCGCCATGTCAGCCCTGGGGGTTTTCCTGGGGGCCATCTGCGGCGTGGTCCTCTACTGCGCTTGCTCGCACGGCGGCATGTCGGAGAGGAACTTATCGGCCCTGGAGAACTATAACTTTGAGTTGGTGGATGGGGTCAAGCTAAAAAAGGACAAACTCAATGTACAGAACTCATACTCAGAGGCATGAGATGGGTCAGGCTGCTGTCACAAGACTAAAAGACGGAGCAGAGCTCGCACAAAAAGAAGAAGAATGAAAAAAACAAAAAAAACATCTCTAGGCATATTTTGTATGCCGGCCCCGTAAGCGGGCTCAACAGAACTGCCAAACACCCTCCGCTCAACAGATGAGGGTCAGGGTTCAGGAAACCAGTGGGAGGTTTGGACTGATCCACGCTTTTTTTCTCAGGAGCTGCAGTAAAAAGAACCTACCAGTAGGGGACACTGTGTACAAATAAAAAAATACAGGAAAAAAAAAAAAGTATGTACAGATGATTTAGATGATATTATAATTTTGTATTTTGATTTTCATTCATTTCTACAATCGGATGCTGGTGTTGAGACCAATTTATTAATAATGTTTAAAGTATTTATCAGTTTTTGGGGGTGTGTGGGGGGAGAAATGTGTTGGGGGAGGTTTTGTTTGTAGAATCAGTTCATGAAAGCTGTTGTTTCTCTTCACGCTTTGAAAGAGACGTATCGAAACCCTTAAAGAACCATATCCCGACAAAACTGTATATTTTGCCACTGCAGGGCGGCGTCACGAGCGCGACCCCGATCCTTTACCCCTTTGGACCACCCTGCAGTTCGGGTCCCATTCACGTATGGTTCTGACAGTGCCTTTAGTACCTTTTGGTTGGCCTTTTCCGTTGAACTGAGTTCTCTTTTTAATTACATTAGGGTTAAGTTATAATGAAAGGAAAGAGGGGCACATTACCTTACGAATTCCTGCAAATCAGGACTATAGTTTATTGCAGCGCTTTTTCGTTTTGTTTTGTTTCGTTTTTCTGTCCAAGAGAAAAAAAGTACTTTGTAAATAAGTTTTAATATATTTTATTGCCCTTTTTAAAGAAAGTAAAAAGAAGAAAAAAAGCTGCAGTATCCCTTCTTTCCCCTCCATTAGTGTAAGTGCGTGTGTTTGTGTATGTGTGTGTAAATACAAACTTTTGACTGTTTTGTGCAGAAGTGCTCAGGCAAGCAAGACTGATTTTGTGCGTGCGTGCGTGTGTGTGTGACGCTGATTTTGTGCGTTGAAGCCATCTTTCATTTCCAAAAAAACAAAAAGAAACTCAAAGGATGGATGAGTAAAAGGGTAAGACATGCACTCGGAAAACATCCTCTGTTCCTAAAGTCTCATTTGACAGAATTAAAGGGTAAAATTAGACATGTTTACGTCAAAATATATATGTCGACCAGCATACCAAAAGGAAAACCATCAACAGACGTTCTATTATTAGTAGTATTGTTATTACTTTTTTTTTTTGTCTTTTATTGTCCCTCCAGCATCACTGTGGATGTTCACTGTAAGAAGTGCTATCTGAACAATGCAGCTTGAATGCACTTTGTTGATAGGAAGCCGATTTAAAAAAAAAAAATAAAAAAAAAAAAAAGAGGAGCCGATTCACTCACTGAACGACGGTGCTATCGGTAGTTCAGCCGGACATGGACGTGTCTCGTGATAAACCCAGACTGTGTAGCTGAAAGGTCTCGCGTGGGCCTGCGAGAGTTTTACGCGTTTCACATGTAGCAGCCATAACGACGTGATGTCAGAGCCGATGTCATTGGAGCGGCACAGCGGGGGGATCGAGCGGCATCGCCTGAATCAGGTTATCTGGGAATCCCTCTGTGGCTTTACCAAAGGATTGTTGCCCCTCCACACACACACACACACACACACACACACACACACACACACGCACACACACACACGCACACGCACACACCTCTTGACTGCAGGGGCTTCTCATCGACAGAGAGTACAGCAAGAACACAGCTCATCATCGAGTTATCACCCTTCAGGCATGGAGGGGGAAACACCAGGACACTTGTGGAAAATTGCAAAGTGGTTTTCTAGGTCATTTCAATGTTTTAGAAAGTGAGAACTTTTACAATCTCAGTCGAGATGTTTGCAGATGGACGGATGAGACAATCCCACCATAACACACTCGGATGGAGAGAATGTCGAGGACACACGCCCACACACACGACGGGGCCTGCGAGCCCAACGATGAAACTCGTCGGTTTGCCTCACCACCGACCGATCCAATCACGAACTTGATCAATTTTTGTATCTAAGAAGGGTGACGTCTTTTAAATCCGTGTGCTTTGTATGTCGTGACGTGGTGTACACACACCCACCCACACACGCTCGCACACACACTCTTAGCTTTTTTTTTTAAAATTATTATTATTATCTCATTTCAAATCGGACGCCCCCGCTCTCCTCAGCTTTCAGTTTCAGAGGACAGTAGCTGAAGCAAAAAAACAACAACAACGGATTCTGTAGCGTGGACTCGAAACTAACAATGTTGCACTGAGAAATATATTTAAGAGGTCTATGTGTTTATAGTGTTCATTTGCAAAAAAAGAAAAAAGTATGTCAAAAGAGAACAAAAAAACCCCGAACTTGTGCTCGTTTTTTTAAGCAGAATTTCAGATTATCTGAAATGGATCCAAAATGTAAAAAAAAAAAAAAAGAGAGAAGTTTTCATTACTGAAAAAGACGGATTTCTTTTTAAAAGAAGGAACATCCCCTCCCCGTACATGTACCTGCCATGTTAGCGCTTCATTTTGTACTGTCATTCAGATTTTGTGCAGATTTTTATTTTGTTTTTTGTTTTTTTACAAGAAAAACAAGACTTTTATTTTCAATACTGCTTCTGTAATTTGCTGTTGTAGGAAAAAAAAAAGTAATAAAACAGCAGAGGTCTTATACAGCATTGGGTATGACTGTGTTGTTGTACGGAATTGGTCCGTGACCTTGCAGCCAGGGGGTCAACAAGCGACCCCTTTTCAAGCACAGCGTCTATTTTGTTCATTTGAGTAACGTGATAGCGACGTCTGGGCCCACTCTGCCTTACAACTATCTGCCGTTAAAAGTACAGTAAAAAAAACTCTGTTAAAGCGAAAAACACAAAACAACTTTTAAGAGTTTTCTACAAAAAATAAATGACCAGGTTATTTAAACCGAACCTCAAAAAAGACACCACAGATCCCACTCTGGTTTTATTTCATGAATGAATCAAGAAACAGCTATAATTTGAAGTCATTTTGTTCTTTATTAATATCAAGCTAATGTCAGAGGACCACCATTTCGCAAATGCGGCGGCTCAATGTAACGAGAGAGGCGATTGAAATCACTGGCGAGAAGTGATTTGTTCACGCGAGAAGTCATTGCAAAACATATAAACGCCATGATTCTCCCACTACTTCCTGTCCTATCCTTCATGGCAGCGACAACATCCGGTTGGGGATCGTGTGACATGTGAGACGCGAAAGAAAGTACTGATTCGTATTATCTGATTATTATTATTATTATTATTGTATTTATTTTGCTACTGGATTAATTTATGCGTTTTTATGTATATTTCAAATATCAAAATTTGGCACCTAATTTTATTGCAGTAGCGGAAAGCTACCAGTAGGAGGCGATGTGAGCTTGTAATCGCACCAGAGTCTGCGCACTTGGCGACCGGCTTCAGAACAGAATAGAGGGGGATTTTTGAAGCACGGTTTTGTTTCTGCGTCGTCATTTACCTGTTTTATCCTCCTGACAGGAAATTTAGCATCTGCTACACTGACACCATCCCTGGTGTCTGTGACATTTCCACTGCAGTTTTTGAGAAGTAAACCAATTTTGATGACAAATTGTGTAAAGGAAATGCAGTTACTGTTATGAAGGAATTTTGACCCACTCTCCTTTGCTCCATTGCTTCACTTTACTGATTTTGTCTTTAAATATTCAGCCAGAGCAGCACAATAATTATAAGAATGGACACTATGTTTACCTCCAATTATAATGTTAATTTGGAGCATCATGCTAAGATAACGCAAAAAAAAAAAAAAAAAGAAACAGAGAAAATGCTAATTAGTCATGTTTCCATCTACAGGTTACACAAAGCATCATTTTGTCAGATGTTGACGCTAAGCATGGCTGTAGTAAACAAGATGTAGAGGCTACAAACTAGCACTGACCATACATCTCAGAGGAACGGTAAGAGTCCTCTGACGTTCGGACTTCGAAATGTTTCCTAGTTTTGTGCCTCTGGTAAGGCACAGACCCACCACTGGGTGGAATACGTTTGTTATGTTGTAGAACCTAATTGGTATATGTGTTTCCATGTTCCCTTTATAGCGTTAAGTCTTTTATGGAAAAACCAAATTTAAAAAAAATAACAAAACACCTCAAGCAAACTTAGAAGCTTTTTTTTTTTTTAAACTGAGGCAGTTATTTAAAATTTTGCCAGTTACATCAACCTTTTCTAATGTGATACGTCAAAATGTGCCGAAAAGACTTTGAAGGAAAAACATTTTATGACACTTTGATTCTTTTCCTTATCAGTAACTCTGTAGTGAATTTATTAACTGTTTTGATGGGTTTTTTTTGTTGTTTGTTTTTTTTTTTTTAATCTATTTCGGGATTGGACAGATTACCCAAAAATACTCTGGTATAAAGAGGAGCACATCACATAACAAGGTTTTGCTTCTGATTTTGTTAAATAAATAACAGTGGCCTTTTAACCAGATTCGTTTTTCATGTCCTGAGAAGTAAAATCCCAGGTTTAACACATGGTGTACAGTACTTCTTCTTGCTATAACTAGAAGCCGGTTTGGTCTGACACTAAGTGAGAAAAGGTACAGATTTGTGCTCAGATCTAGGAACAGATGGAAGCAACTCCAGCGATATCTCTGAAGTTCCACTTCACAGCGGCAGTGAAGAGGGTACCGACCACTAATGATACGTTGATGAGCGCCATACCCCGCCCAACAGTTGGCGTCCTGTGTCCTATCATTAGAAGACACTAAACCAAAGATCTAACTTTACTGTTGTTTTTTTTAGCCAAGCGAAAATCTTTCAATTATCGCCTTTTTGGGGGGAGGGATTTTGGTAGCGCAGAAAAAATAGAGGAGAAAAAAATAAGAGCAAGAGGCAACACAGAAGAGATTTATTTGCAACTTCCTTTACACACATTATTAATTTCAGATCATCTGTTAGCAATTACAAGGTTTCCCCTAGAAAACTTGCTGATCCTGGAGGTTGGTTGCTAGGGCAGTCATTCATCCAGCGGGCCGTCATGTTTTTGAATTAAAAAAATGCTTAAAGTTGACAAGAAATTTGAAAATATCACTTGATAATTATGTGTTATTAAAAGAATGTTTGATTAATACTTCAACACCTACTATAAGGTATTAAAAAAGCAAACATCAAAAACTTAAAGAAATAAGCAAAGCTTAGCCTGGTGGGGGCACAAGTAAAGCCTAGCAGCCCGCCAGGCTTACAATTCACTGGGGGAAATTATGAATTAGCACATCTTTACATGGAATATACTAATACACATTTTTAAGCAATAAAATTCAACCCTCACCAGACAGTCTGTGGTACAGAAGTATTCATACCCTTTGAAGCAACTATAGTTTTGAAAACAAAACCTTACTGGGACTTAGGATAGTAGTAATTAGCTGCATTTACTCAGATACATTTACTTAAGTAATGTTTTTTGGGGAAAATATCAACTTTCTGGAGTAGTTTTTCTACATTGTACTTTTTAATTTTATGTTAATAATACTATTTGAAAGCATCACTGCTCTTACTTGAGTGAAATTTCTAGCTAGTCTACCCGCTGCGATTGAACATTACTGAAAGAAGAACATTTTAACCAAAAATACCCCAAATCCAGACACACTCCTCCATTTTATGATATGAGACGTCGTGTTCCTACAGAACATTTGTACTTCTAATGTCTTTTTCTCTCTGCTTGACTCTTTTCAGCCATTTACAGGCCAGTGTAAAACATACAGTGTATCAAAAGATATACTGTATCTTTTTGATACACTGTATCTTATCTTTGTTCTGGGATAGTATGAAGCAATGTAATAGATTACTTTAAGTATTGGTTTCTTTAGTATTTTTTATTGAAAAATTTTGATTTGGAAATAATTCCTTCTGCCTGCATCTGCTATTTTGTAATAAGGTAGTTGCATACATTTCTTTTTCCATTTCAGTCTTTAAGATGCAAGAATATCCACTTAGCTTTATATATTTGTCAAATGACATCATTGTTGAATATTAACCGTTTCACCAAATGTGCTTTACATTTAAAACTATATCCATGAAAAGACATGATCAGCTTTTATGTTCCACATGTAGGAGTTTCATAGCAGACAGTCTCATTCGTTTTTGGAAAAATCATCATGAAAACAGCATCTAATAAAAAAAAATTAATAAATAAAAGAACGGAAGCCTGCAGTTTTTAATTTTACCAATCAGGTGGTTTTGGTCTTTGCTGAAAAAAGTGTGTGTGGGGGGGGGGGGAACAAACATTTTTCTTTTGGTTTTATTTCTATGATTATGCAGTAGCTGCATTCCGCCACAAGGGGGCATCAGAGTAAAGGTAAAACACGAGGAAACTATCAAGTGGATCTCATGAGCTCTGCGACATGTCTTAGACTTTGTACAACGCTACCCGCGTCGCACCAATTTAACAACAAAACCTGCTACTAAATACTAAAACCACTTCCCTTTCCTGTTTGTTTGGGGTTTCCTCTTTGGATTCGACCCATTTGAGAAGCCAAACCCTTTAAAAACGAGAGGTAGAAGAGGATCCCTCAGACCATAAACCCAGATGATAATGAAGGGCCCAATCTGTTGGAGTGTCTGCGCAGTTCCATATCTCCTCTGGCAGGAAGTGTCAAAATATTTGGACGCCTGCGGGAGACGTGCGGCTTTCCAGACGGCCAATATCTTTCATCGGAGACTATTTCCTGCTGTTTAGTCAAAAGGAAGATATTTCTTAGTCACTTTAGCTCAATCTGGGATGTGAACGAATGAGGCTGCCCGACGGTGTTGACGAATCTGCAGGTCTGATTCATATCAGTTTAATTATAGCGCCTTGTCATAGGTACTTCGGCTTATCTGATTGGGTCTGATTGGGCCAAAGAGAACTTTTTTTTTCCTTTTTTTTTTTTTTTTTTTTTTTTTTTAAGAATTAGCTGTTGTTTTTTTAGTTATACACCAAATGACAAAAAATATTTTGACGTTTTAACTTTCTATAATCCCAAGGGGAAAAAAATTCAATAGAGACAATTTCCGTCTGTCTTATCCTTGTCGTGGGGGTAAGTGGGTTTTGTTTCACAGCGCAGGGACTGAAAGAATTCCCTTGGAAACATTCCCTGGAGACTAAACAGGATTTAAGGAGCTTCCGGACCTGATAGTTTGTTTTTCTTACATTCTTTTCCCACCATGTCTCTTGACCACTGAGCTTAAAGCAAATAAATAAACTGACTTTACTGTTTGAACAGTAAAAGACCCAAAAGCATTCTATGTCATTATGCGGAAAGCTAAAATACAAAGAAAAAGAAAATATAAAGACGACAGGATGACTAGTTGTTTCGTCAAAATCATACAAAAAATTTTTTTTTTTGCTGGTCTATAGAAAAGAATAAAATGTACTTCACAAGTGTGTAAAAATATATATATCTTTCAAGCTAAAACATGGTGGACTTTGCTTTGATGATGATGATGATGATGATGATGATGACGACGTGATGATGGCGCAGACTAATTTAAACATACTGGCGCAGCGCTAACCTCGACATGAGCAGCATCTGTATAAATAGGCATCTAGTTTAGTGGAGTCTGGCAGTGACGTGGTCAAGGTCCAGCCTCAGCCTTTCAAAATAAAGGTAATAAATCAGAATTAAATAAAGTTAAGTGCGTAATTCATTTCAGTGTGCAGGAATGTGAGATGTTTCGTTAAATTTGATAGAATAGTAGATTCACTTTTATACATATTTAGTTTTGTACATAGGTTACAAAACCAATCTATGTACAAAAGGCACTGTATTGGACTTCACTGTGGCACCACCAAAGATTAAAATTATTTGCAGGCCTCTTCTCGCCTTCTGATACAAACTCATGCATTTTCTGAAGGACATGAATGCAAGATAAGAGAGATAGACCTAAAAACTGATATTGATTAATAATTTATTTCAGAATTCCTATACCATATTATTTGTCTTTATGTGTGTTTTTGCTTTTTGTCTTTCATGGTTCTTGACTGTGAAACACTCCTGAATCTAATATTACTTGGAGAAGTGACTCAGGGTTACCAGAAGAAGAAAAATAAATCACAATACTAATAGCAACATTTGTTTGAGCATCTTGAATGATCAGAAACTGTAGTAATTTTCATTCAAGGTTAGAGCAATAATTTCGATGCTTAATGAAACTTACTACATATAAAATTGTAAAATGAGATACTGCTATAAGTAGGAAAATATTGAGTGGAATTTTTTAGTATAATCGTCATTCTAAAAGTTGTCTTTTATTGTGAAGAGAATAAGACGGAAGCGCTGTTTCTAACTGGCCGCTTTGCTGCGGGCGGTGCGGCGTCTCCCTCCGCTTTATCCTAATTTAGTCCGAGGACAGGAGACCCGCTCCCGGCTCTTCAAGGATACAGTTGTTTCTTTCAAGGCTTTCTGCTCCGTCTCGCGGCTTAAATACATGGTAACATTTACGTTTTCAGCCTCCGAGTGGAAGTTTGAATGGCATGAAGATTCGGAGGAAGCTTTGAGTCCTCGGAGGAGAAAGTGTCCGCCGGTGCCAACAGGGCAGACAGCCGCTGCTCTCAGTGCTTCTGTGTAGCCGGACATCACAGGGAGCTGGACGCGGACGGCTCTCTCTTTGCTCCTGCATGTCGCCTCGGATTTAACAGCACAGCGGCGAGGTAAACCAGCTGAAACTGGAAATTGTCTCTTCTCTTCTCTTTTTCTTTCATCCCCTAACTAATTCGAGCTGGTTAAAAGACACTTTTGAACACCTCCTCGTCTGTTTGAATGGTGTGTAAATCGCTTTGTGAGCTGAAAAGTGTAAGAGAAATTGCCTTTGGAATTGAACCAGGGTTCCTACAGTCTGAAAAATGTATTGCATTCAGTTTTATTCTTTTTCCAAAACAGGATATGTGTGTGGGGGGGAAAGGATGTATCAATTAATATTTTTTTTTGTTTTCCACTATTCATCCACCTATATCTTACTTTAACTCCACCCATCCAAGTTTTTTCATCCACCCAGCCATAATACCTCCATCATCCCTCAAATTGTTCATGATCCATTTATTTACCCAATAATCCATCCATTCATTTGATTTTCAACCATCCATCCATTGATTTTTCTTTTGTCATATTCTGTTATTAAAACCTCTTTAAGGAAATCACACCCAACTTTTGTATCTATATTAAAAAAAGATTTAAGACTTTTTGGTATGTTTGAGTGTGGGAAAGTTTGCATATGAGACCTGAAACATGTGAACTCTGTGGAAAAATTCCGTTTCTTTTTCCAAAGTAACTCACGAGTGATGCTTCAGTAGGAATTTCTGCTGCAGCCCGGCGTGGACGCTGTCTTCTCCGTCTGAAAAAAATGGAACTGCAGCAGGCCCTTCAGTGCGCCTGGTCATATGAAAGGGGCTTCAACAAGTGATCTCACATGATGTGTTGTGATTACTGTTGGGTCTCGTCACATGAGGCGGGGAGAGAGCCACGCTGGAGGATTGAAGCCTCTCGCGGCGGGGATTCATCCACAACGCTTTTTGACGACTTTGTGTTTGAGCAAAGACGTTGGCTTTTCTAAAACAACTCGGCCCGTGATTGGCAGGCTGTACTACTTCCACTGAGTGAGACCGAGCAGCAACCCCAGCGCGCCCCCCTGTTCCTCCCTCGCCCCGCTCCTTCCTGCTGTTTCATCTGAAGAGTGAGATGGAAGATGAAAGCCTTATAAATCCAGCTGACCGCGCTGACTCCACACGGCACACGGGAGCGCAGTTTAATCAAGGAAATGGGGGCAGGAAGAGAGGCGAGGACAGACGGAGAATGAGAGGATGTCAACCGGGAAGGACGGCCAGGAGGGGAGGGAGAGGAAAGGCTAATTGAGGGGGAGGAGATTGGTAAGATGGCAACAGAGCCAGCAGCTATCAGCTGAATGGATTGGGACCCCCGTCCCCGGGGAACAGCTGTTGTATCGTCCCAGATGAGTTATGAGGCTACTCTCTTCCCACTGAGAGCCACACCCTTACCATCCTCTCAGTAGCTGCTTTTCTGTCAACCATAAAATTGCGCAAATTGAATTTACAAAAATAAATTTGCTTAATGGAGACCCGCCAATTTTGAAAACAACAAAAAAAAAAAGCTAATGTTTTTGATGAAGTTTTCATGCTAGCATGAGATGGTTTTTTCCAGCCCTGACAAAATAGATGTATTCTGCAAAACTGCAATGGAAACAATTTTTTTTTTTGCGTTACATGAGCAACATCCAGATGTTACTGGCGGAAGAGACGAAGAAGACGACATGAAGCTGTAGGAGGATGATGGTGCAGCATGGTTCTTAATGACTTATCACAGGAACAAACTTATTCAAATGTGATTTTTGAAATTGTATTACTTATTTCATGGAAACCTCTATAATTGTGAAATTGTGTTTTGTCGACATTAGCGGAATCATAACAAAGGTTTGTGCAGATTCGTAATGTAAACGCAGCTAGCCTATGTTTTGCCTTGTGCTCTCTGCTCAAGTATGTGTGTTTCTCTGTTCCTTTGGGAAAGAAGTGATGAATGTGCTCCACTGCAGTCGGTGACACATGCTTAGTTCCTCTGGGAAACTAAGCAAAGACCGAAGCATCAGAGATTCCGAGTAGGGAAGATAATCAGCCTTTTATCCCATAACATGCTCTGTATAACCCCTCCCTTAAGTCTGCAACCAGTAGTACAAAATATTGCGATAAAATCCATGTCACCTAACTCTAATTGACGTCACCCAGCAGAAAACTGTTTTCAAAAATAATAATGGAAGCTGCCGTCTACGGGTCGATTTCAACGTTTACTGAGGATTGGAAGCTGACGGTATCGTCACAGAATCATAATAATATTGAGTAAGCTAATAAAAAAAGCACAACCAATGGGAATGATCTGCGGAGCATTGACTGCAATCTCTAGAGAAGTCTGTTTGGAATGCATAGTTAGATTCATCAGTGGCAGAACTGTGATGTGATGCACTTCACTGGCAAAGATTTTGTTCATAAATCTATAATTTAGATTTTTTTTTTCTGGCTTCTCCTAGTGCAGAATTATGACCCATGTCTCAATTTTGCTGAACTATAAATTGTCCCAGAGATTATTGCGATAAACGATAATTTAGTTGTTTTGAGACAATTTTCAAGTAATATATTGATAATGGCATAAGTTCACCTTCTGAGATCAATAAGGTTTAATTTTTGTAATGAACATTTAACACAGGAACTTGAATATATTTTAAATAACCAAAAAAAAAAAAAAAACTCTAAACAACCAAAAAAATTAATAAACGACCAAAAACAATAAACTAAATGGAAATGAGAACCACACGCAATCAAACTAAATGAAATACCCCTGAAAATTATTCATCGTCGGAATTGAAATTATTGACCTCGTTTTAATTTACTTATTAGGTTATTGTGACAAGCTTGCCACTTATTATCGTCAAGCATTTTGCTGTGGCATCAGTTTTTATTTTCACACATCTTACCTTCAAGTTTGAACAATTTCCCTGTTCCTCAAATGTAGTGTTCTACCAATCTTAGTATATGTAATATATCTATAGCAAAGAACTGCATGGACTGCAATAAAGTACCACACAAATCTATTACATAGTTGGTGAAATTCTAATTTTAAAAGTCATGTTTTGGTGACACTTTTTGTTTAATGGATGGTAAAAAGGTTTTAGAAATGAAATTGGTAGTAAGATGGTCAAATGATTAAGACACCATTTCCCTTCCACCACATCACAATCCACTGCTTTATATTGGTCTATCACATAAAACCCCAATAAAATTACACTGAGGTTTCTTGTGACAAAATAGAGAAACCTTCTACGGGTGGGAATACTTTTGCTTGGCGCATTATGATGACTTCAACAGTTGAGTTTTCCCTTAATTCTACACATCTTCGCATTTCTTTGCCTTTCGAACCGCTAGTACAAATGTTTTCAGAGTTGGATTGAAGGGTAAGCTTTCCTCGTGTTTATGACCTCTACAACTGTTTTTAGCTCCATTATTTTGCCTTCGCTCTTTCCCTGCCAGTCTCACACTCCACACTGAGCTCCAAATACTCTTCTGGGCCATTTTTGGTGTTGCCCGCTGCTTCTAAAAACAGCTTCCGAAGCACCAAGGAGGAGCGGCGTGGTTAGAGCTGACCTCTGCTCGCCATGGTCTGCTGAGAAGACGAAGCCAAACATGCTGCGTTGGTGGTAAATAGTAGAAACCTTTGAGCTCCCTCCCTCTCTCTCGTACCGTGTTTGTTGTTGTGATCGCGTGACGGCTAAACTTTGAGGCCCTTCATCCTTCCAAGCCCCCGCCCACATGGACGAACGTGTTTAGAGATGCGGCTGTGAATGCCGGCCGTTCTTTCATCAGTGAGAGCAATAGCCGAACTGGAATCTAAAGAAAACAACAGAAATATATATATTTTTAATTTCTCTGATCCTGGTTGAATAAAAAAAATAATAAAATACAAATGTCGTGAGGAAAAACTTGTACATTATACCAGAATGCAAGGCCAGACCTGAATGTCTTGTTATCAACTTCCTTTGTTCAATTGGAGACAGGAAATGAGTCAGGAGACATGCAGCAAAGTTTCCCAGCTGGACTCACATCTTTGTAACTTTTTAATCTGAATTTTTTTCTGTTAAGCCTTTCAAAGTTTGTCTTTTTTGTTACATTTATCTTTTTTTTTTTTTTTTTTTTTTACACTAAAGTTCAACAAGTGGGTCATTAAAGTTTGTCATTTTCTTTTTAGAATCAGCCAAGTTTGTTCCCACAAACGAGGATTTTCACATCCTCACAGCAGGTAGATGCTAAATATAAAGAGCAGATAAAAAACAGCAAGTATACAGTGATATTAATTAAAAAATCTATTAATTCCAATGAAGCTTGTTTGTTAAATTACTAAGTGCCTTTTGATTAAAAACAGCCGTTAAGCAGGTATTAAACGTATTTTCTATTAATTCCATATTAATGATATTAAAACGTTTTTTAATTGGTCTTATTTTAAATGTCTTGTTTTCATTAGCTGTAAGTAAGAAATCCTGATAATTAACAAAATTAAAGGTTCGAAAACAGTAGCTGTGTTTCCATTGAGAATAGTTCAGAATGGAATTATGAAAATACATTTGCTTTATGATTCGCCAATTTAAAAAAACAACAAATTTTTCAATAAAACGTTTTGCGTTGGGATGTAACCACTGGTGGAAAGTGCAAAGAAGACGACAGGAAGTGGTAGGAGCATCATGGTGCTGCATGTTTTTTAATGACTTATCGTGCGAACAAACTTATTCACATGATTTTAATTGCATTTCTCATTTAATGGAAACACAGCAACTGTGAAGTTGTGCTTTTTTTTCTTTTCTTTTTTTTACACTAGCCAAATATTAACTACGTTGTGCACACATTTGCATTGTAATCTATTTCTTGAACTGAGTTACTGGAATAAATGAACTTCTAAATAATAATCTATTTGACTGAATATGGAATATGGTTGTGGTCAGAACAGGAACTTGCTCTTTCTATCATGTTTTTTTTTTGTTTTTTTTTTTTTTGTTAGCAGTATATACCCGTCTGAACATATCTACCATAATAGTCACTTTTTATGTCTTATCACATTCCAACAGTCCACCTTCAGAATGCCGACCAGTTAGGGAGTTTCTCTTCTGAGAAAATGTGCAATTTGCTGTAATACAAAGATAACTTTGCACATTCTTCCCACTGAAGCTCTAAAATAGAACAGAATGTTGTTAGTTCCTCTTAGAGATGGCCTTTTGAAGCCAATAATGACATTCACTTCTAATTTTTAAAAGGCTTTTGAATATTTCCTCCTGTACACATCTTGCATACTAACACCCTTCTCGTGTGCATTCAAAACGAGCCACAGCTGTTTATGCATTTAATTGCATCTTCCTTTTGCCCCCATGCTCATAAAGTTTTAATTACTGTAGCTACAAGGCATACGGATGAACAATTAATACTGCGATAAGTCTGAATTCATCTCAGTCGTCCAAACACAGGTTAGTCTGAGTGACTATTGCTAAGCTGCACTGAGTATAGTAGCAGTATCATCCATTATAGATGGGCTTTTTCATCTAACTTACTTATCAGCTGACATTCAGTAGTATGATACTTTCTTCTGACTTGTTTTTTTTGTTATATATATATGATATTCAGGACGTTATTCTTTTTTTGAAGACTTATTGGAATCCGGGTTCAAAGCGTACCGCAGACTTGCTCGACTAACAATACAAGCTTCTTTTCTGGGCAGTTGAAAAACAAGTTTACAGAAACAGCATTGCCACTGTCTTGTGGTAGCACCAGCTGATTACAAAGTGATTAGTGTAGAAACTAGCAGGCCGTTTATGAAAATACCGCCTAATTTTGTATAATGCAGTGACTGTTACTAGGGGTGCAGCAATATGTCGGCTGGCTGATAAATTGGTCCCTACTGACTGTAGAATATTAGCTTAATAATCAAAAGTAACTCTCTAAACTCTGTCACAACAGCGCTACCAGTTCAGCTAGTCATTATTATTATTATTACAGAATGAGCACTTATTATTCACTCATAAGTGATATAATATTTTCTATCTCTAGTATTATTTGAACACATATTGTCATACAAATGTTATCAACTCAACAAAATGAATGGTTGATTAGATTTTCTTTCCATACTTGTAGTCAAATAGTGAGTGTTTTCTAAGATCTTACTGGAATTTCCCCCTTCTTTCCTTTTCTCTAAATGATGTAAAAGAAAAAAGGGATGCACACGGTTAATGTCTGAATATCCATCAAGGTCAGACACTGTAATAGGTTTAAGGACAGTTACAGAGGTCCACTGTTCTGTTTAACAACTAGCAGATATTGAAATACATTACTGACTCCCGATAATCTCCCATGACATGTTATCCTTCACTGCTCCCTTGAGGAAATATGCGTAACTGTGGAGTGCTTACTGCTAAACTCTGCGCCGCTTTTCCTCTCCTGCAGTGACGGAAATAGCAACCCCGAGTTAAAGTGTTAAGTCTGGACCCTAATGAAAGACATCTGAGTGTCATTATTGCTCCAGTCACGGTGGAGCAGCCTACAGATGGTCTTTTTGCTTGGCTTAAACTAGATTAAAACTCAACTTTGAAATGCCTGTCTAGCAGTTCTGGAGCAGCTAACGCACACAGTTTAAACTTGTTCTAACAGCTTTTCATTAATCTCGTCACACTCACAGCTGGAAATATTTGCACTGCGGTCAGCTGCTGTCATATATGTAAATATTTCCCAGTACAGTGTTGTTGAGCTGATCTTTGTTGACCGATTCAGAGAAAGAACATCTGTGTCAGTTGTTTGCTGCTCTCCAGCTCTGTATGAAACCGTTTCCATGCTTAGACGTCGGTGATGACACGTTTAGGGTCATTTAACATTTGAAATCAACATTTGATGCTCTTTGCAGCAAGGCGGCTTAGTTTGGCCTCTATTTGTCTCTCTCTTTCACATGTTTGAACAGCCACTGTGTCATTTTTGAGTGGGAGTTGGCTCGTTCCTGGGCATTTAGATGCAAGCTTCCTGTGTGCTCAAGTTGAGTTTCCTGTGTTTTGAGTAGAGGAAAAGCAGCCTCAGCATGCGTGGGGAATTTGTGGAGGACTACTGTGCACTTTCTTTTATTGGATCAGCATTAATATTGAAACCGATTTAAAAAAAAAAAAAAAAAAAAAAAGGTTGGTTGAGTTGGGATCTCACATGGCATCTCCTATGCAGTGTCTTCACCCTTGGTTTATAACCAGAATGAGAAGAAAACAGGTTCTTGTGGTTTTAGCACCTTGTGTTCACACACCAATGTGACAGTGTGGGTTACAGTGCTGAAGATTTGTTCTCAGAACAATGAGATATTTAACCTCCCAAGTAGAGTTTACAGGAGCCATTAGGGCGGTAACCACATAATAAACTGCTTACGCTATAATCCATTTAATAAAATGTTGTTGGGTAAATCTGAAAGAAGTCATCTGGTTAAAAGAAAGACACACACAAAGCATTCATGAGGTGTATCTGCTAAGATTCTTTGTCTATAGAATCCAATAACACTTTGTGTGTCTGCCTTACATTTCCAAGGCATATGAAGATATGATTAGAAAAAAAAGCTTAAAGAATCATTTTGTGTTCATCTGATCCTCAAGCATTCTTTTTTCCCTCTCCAGCTAACGTGGCTGGAAGCTAGCACTCAACAGCAAAGAAAATAAATGGAAAATGAATTCTGCCAATAATGTGTCAAGTAGCATTTTGCTGACGTTTTTCCAGCTTCCTAATATTAATTTTATTTCAGATGCCTATCAGGGCTTCCCCCAGAAAACCTGCTAAGCCCGATGATACAGATGCAAGTTCAGTACACAAGTGGCCCACTGTGTTTTTCTATTTAAAAATTTTAAAAGTTACAAAAATTTTAAAGTGCACAATCAGGCATCAAAATTTGAAAATAATGCCATACGAGGCCAATGGGCAGGTGCAAGATGGCACAATTGGTGCACACACTCTCGCACACAGTTCAATGTGTCATCTATAAATAAACAAACAATGCTTAGAAAGGGGAGCGGGAGCAAATACAGCCTGGTGGCCCGCCAGGCTTATAATATATTCGGGTAAACCCTGACTAGGAAAAGATCCCCAAATACACAAAATTTCCTTGAATAATTACGTTCTACAGAAAAATCTATATATAGGTGACTAACTAGAAGCGTCCTGATTCAACTTCAGATGTCACATCTGATGCGATATCAATATCGCAGCTTAGAGTATTGGCCGACACCCATACTTACCTGATACAAACAATATGGGCTCAATTCCTACATTTATTATTTATTTTGTAGTGTGGAATGTTAGAAAAGGCTTGATCAAGTGATATTACCCAAACAGAGAAGAATAGTCAACAACAATAGGTATGAGAAAAATTTACTCATTTGTTATTTAAAAAAAAAAAAGAGGTTAATAATAATGGGGCTAGGTAAGGGATACAAGAAATGCTGAAGTAGACTAAATCCTGCAGCAAAACTTTGGAGTGAAGTGCTTAGATCAGAGATTTTGGATGTGGGCAAATATATTCCGATACTAATTTTTTTGCTGATATTGGACCGATTTCCGATATCAGTATTAGCGGAGAACCCTAATATTGATTTACACGTTGGCCCGATGTTTTGGGCATTGAACCCTCATCCTCAGTCGGTCAGGTGATTCACACAAAGTATGGAAACAGTGACTTAAAAGTAGCTTAATCTGTCCAGACACATCATCACTTTACCGTTTATCTTAATAATCAAGATAACGGGTAGAAAACAGGGTCACTCCATAAGCCTCACACAAACTTATTAGACTTAACACGACTTAATGCTGTGACTACAGTCAATTTCTTCAGGCTTAGACCCACATTTTCAGATACAACATATGTGGAAAGATATGAAACAGTGTGACAGCAGCTGAAGAAATGAAATGTTTCATAGGCCGCTTCCTGTTCCAACAGATCGCGAACTGCCGGGCTGGATGTTTCCCAGTACAAGCTTTAGTTTAGTTTTCAGCCTCAGGAAGATGCCAAGAAAGTATTTGCTCATGTGGGAAAACAGTTTAAGTCAATGTTGCTGAGAGACAAGAGCAGCCACATGGAGAGTCAGAAATAACCAGCCCAGAAATAGAGACGTGAACAGTAATAGCTAGTTGGCTTCGCTCCAAAGGTTGTGGTTTTTGCCTTCATTGTTTCTCCTTAAATGTTCTGTTGGAATAGGGTCTGATTAGAGGTGAACGCTGTACAAAGGAGCTGCGTTTTGGGGGGCAGAAAATGATATCACTTCTGGTTAAGTGTTATAGCTTTTCTGTCTGGAAATACTACAGTCTTTCCAAACCCACATCCCCTCCAGAGGTGTATCTTTAGCCCTTGCTGAACACTTGAGGAATGTTGGTGGGATTGGAGAGAATATCTGGGTCTGCAGGAAGTGAAAAACAGAACAGATTGATTTTCAGGACTGGCAGCAGATTCTGTTTTACACTACTGAATTTGCTGGTACTACTTCCAAATATGTCAAACAGTGAGCCTCTGAGGAAACATTGCAGATAGTTTGAAAGATGTATCAATATACATCTTTTCCTCCAAACTAAAGTGAATTATCTGCATTTTCTCATACCAACTTAATTTGGTTCTATAACATATGTTTATCAAAATCTCAGCAGATGTTTCAAACAAAGAACTTTGTGGTTCAAACCATATGTCTACATGCAAATTACTTTTTCCAAACACTTCCAGAATTATCTACCGAGACGATTCTGGAAGACCATCCTAGTATGTTGTCCTGTATTTCACCTTATATGGAATCACATAGAGCTGCCATGCTAATGTATGCTAGCCAACAAAACACTGGGCATGCAGTTTATCTTTTACATGTCACTGTTACAGAAATACCCAGAATTGACATTGATATTTGTGGTAATTATTTCAATAAGATTACAAAATATATTGCAAAGTTTTACACAGGCACTTTATCTATTTTAACATGTTCAAAAATTCTTTAGAAAGGCTTAAACTTAAGTTGCTGAAACCAGTTAAACTTGTCAAGATAGAAATTGCAACTCTTATGATTTATGCTATGTTCACACAGCAGCTCTTAATGAATTGGGAAGTTCATACAGTAATAAAAAAACGTCAGATATGTAGAGCAAGGGCCTCAACATCGGATTGGGGTCACATTTGACCTGCTGTGTGAATGTAGTCCCAGCTCCAAGAGGCATCTGGAACACATTAATGGAAAGAAACACTTAATCAATTGACTTGTTGAATTTATAAAGTTGTAAACAAATATGGCACAAAGAGCAAGCCTCATTGTTGGGGCTTGTTGGGGTAATCTCCTGAAATAGATTACCCCATCTAAAGGATTAGCCTTTTGATGTATAGACCTGTATACCCTGCATGCTTTGTTTTCCTGCTTCAGCTCACTGAGCATTAACAAACGGGTAATTACCAGGTTTCTACTGGTCGATATCGCTCACTGAGGAGATTTAGTCCTTTAAAAGACCTGGATCTAATGATACCAACTTACCGTCACTCGCCAGTTTTAACTCCGCTTTTTTTTTCAGTACAGTGAGAGAGTTTCTTCTGTTTTGCATCAAATTGTAATCCTCAGATTATTCCTAAATGCTGCAATGAACCAACGGAGTTAAGCCATCATCACGTCTCATTAGGGCTGCTTTTCACACAGATTCTTTCAGGGATGAGAGGGCAGTGAGTGTGGGCGTTTGGAGTATCAAAGTCTGTGTCATAGTCCCTGGGGGCAGCCTGATGCATTCCTATTGTGTGGTAAGAGAAGGTCCTCTGGATCGGATCATCGTGAGAAGCCAGACTGGGGGTTGGGGAGGCGGAGTTGGACACAGACAAGCTCTGTTTGGTATTCTTCTTGAACACTCCTGCGCTTGTTCATCTCAGAGTTTAAGCATGTTGCTCATTGGGCGCTGCTGAAGTTACGCAGAGGGATAGGGGCCACTAGTTTGGCTCCACTTATAAATGGAGGAACGGGGTCGCGGGGGGGAGCGTGAACTATTGTGTGGCCAATACGAGAGGGTAGGAGGACAGCAGTGGAATAGCTGAACAGATCCCTAAAACATCTTTAATGGAAACCACAGAACACTGACAGTGTATTAATCATGTTACTGAAGATTGACGGGCTTCTTTAGGTTTCTTTTTCCTCATAACTTTAAATTAAAATGAACTTGTTCACCAACATGGAAAGCAATGGCTTAGGCAAAAAAAAAAAGTATTTTCTCAGGCGACAAAGCTGCCATTTCTCCTACCAAGCTGTTCGCCGCCCTTTCCTGTTTTCCTTCTCCTCCATTCTGTCCTTTCACACCCATTCTCAGGAAGGGAAGCACCAGTTCCCTCACTGCCCCCTCGCAGCCATGACCAGTTCTTTAATGCTGCTGCATATGCTTTAACTGCTTACTTCCTGATGCTACTAGTCATTAATTATTGTAGTGCTACTGAGGTCAGCTCTTCTGAGAATTTGGCAGTGTGGTTTAAGTTAGAAGGGAGTCGGTCCTGTCGTGTTCTTGTGTGTGATTCAGTTCAGGGCCGTCTCCTGATGTTTGAGTTAGTCATATGCTGGTTTAAGTGATATATTAGTATAACAACTGGATCTGTCAGTAAAGTGTTGGACATTTTCTTTCTCAATCTTCAAAAACTATTAATCATGAGAATGTAAATTATCGAGCTCCTTTTAATTTATCATCAGATTAATCAATGAATTGCTTATTGCAACAGACTTAGCTGCAAAGCAACATTGCAATCAACTAATCCACCATTTAGCTCTTTTTTCAAAGACATTCTGTGTTTTGTTTGTCTTCTTTTTTAAAACACACAGTAGCTGCATTTTCATTACGATTATACACAAATCTTTGCCTACTGTTCTGTTGAAAAACACAATTTTGCAATTGAGGTGTTTCCATTAAATAAGAAATTAAATTAAAATCACACGTGAATAAGCTTGTTCATGGGATAAGTTGCTAAAAATTCATGACAAGACGAATGTAAACAGCTACAGATATATTCATAATTCAGCCATGCTGCTAGCGCTCATCATCTATCAGCCTTATTCAGGCGCTGGATAAGACAGAATAAGGGAATAGCCGCTCCCTTATTATTGCTCCGTATCCGGCATCTGTGGAAATTTGTGATTTTCTAGAAGAGTCATGGATTCAACTTGTTTGAATGACAAAAAAGTTTTATTGAAAAATGCAAGTTTTGTCATAATTGCCTTGTTCCCATTAAGCAAATTTATTACTGTAATTTCTATTTGTATAATATTCTGGACATGAGAAGCACAGCTACTGATACTGAAAAGAGACTAACTTTGAGGTTTCTTCATTCGCCAATAGCGTTTACACCGAAGAGTGTTCCTATTATCTCGACCTGATAGAGCACATCTGACTTTCCAGTCAGTACGTTTCTGGTTAGGGTCAGGCAAGCGGAAACCCATTTCTCTGCAAATTCAACCTGTATTCATAGTGTACAGAACCAGCATGACGGGTCACTATCACGGTCAAGCAGTGCTCAACATCTCAGGAATGCCTGAGAACCTCTGGCCCCGTTAGACATGCACCACAATTACCTGCCATGTTCCTGCCTCTCCTGCCGAGTGACAGATCCATGTGAAGTCCATAAAAAGCCGAGCTGCCTTTAGTCACAGCTCAGGTGTGTGTGTGTGCGTAGGTGTGTGTGTGTGTGTTTATGTGTTACTATCTCAGTGAAAGAATGACAAGGACAGCTAAATAAACTTTTAACAGCCAGTGCTGAGCTGCCCTTGCCCTACTAAAGGAGCTGTCTGTAACTTCTCCGTCGTCTGGTTCTCTCAGGTTTCTTCTACATTTGAGTTCTGCTGGACCCCTCCCTCCGTCCCTCTCACTTCCACACATTTGTTTTTTGTTACATTTTTTGGCTCATGAATATTTAAGTTGTTTGTAGATTTCAACCCTCATAAATCTGTGTATTACTGGATGATGGAAGAGTATGCGGTATTCTTGGCAATCGGATTCTCTTTCAAAATGATGTGTTCGGTTTCTAAACTGTGTAGGTTTATTTGGATTTAGTCACATTCAGCTTTGGGAGTTTTGGATGAGAAGGGAAACTTTTTTTTCAACATATTATGAAAATTAGGGCTGCATGGTATTTCTTTTCTATCACTTTACCAATATTTTTTAAGTTTACAGCTCCAAACCCTGTCTGCACTGAGGCATTTTTTTGTTAGTTTTTTTTTTTTTAGCTTGGTTTGGAAACTGTTGTTTTCTACGGGGTCACTGACAGTACTCTGTGAGACCAAGCGGGACTGTTGGGAATCTGGGTAGCCTCAGAGGAGACTGCTCTTCCTTTGAGGGAATATGCTGAAAAAAAAGACAGCAAGGCTAAAGATGCCTACCTAGTCACTCCATTTTGTGGTTTCGTCAACATGAACCAGTCAGAAACTCAAGGGCGGGCTATATATATTATTTTGGGGGGGTTTTGGACTGTATTATTACTTAGATTTGGACAGATTTGTCCAAATTGTAAACTTTGTAAACAAAGTGTAAACTGTTTATGTGTAAACACAGAACAGTTTACACAACTGTTCTGTGTTTAAGAAATGAATACACTTGAGTATTCTAAGTGTTTTTGTCTATGTTCCTATTTAGAGTTATGTAAATGTAATGGTTTACTCTGGATTTCCCCTGGAAAACCTGCTAAAACCTTTTTTAACCCTATTTTAAGATGACATAAGCACAAAAATCACTGTTGGCATAAGTGACTCTTTGTTGTCACAGAGAAGAGTTGTATATTTAAATCATTACATGTTGGAAAAATCTAATTGCTTTTATTAAAAAACACAAAAATTACAATAATTCTTGTCATTGCTAAAATAACCCATTCATATTGCTTACTCCATTTATAATAATGTCCATATTTATTTTATATTTGCTAACTTGGACCTTTTGTGGTGCTTTTGTGGAGTTTAGAGTTTATCACATAGACTCTTATTGGGTAGATTTGCTGGTTAATTCGTCAGACTGTCATGGCTAGTTGCCTCGTTCACATCAAACTTTTTAAACTCAACAAATTGAAAGATAGTTTTGGAACTCTAAGTAAGTCAAATGTAACACTTGAAAATGAGCTTTAGAAACGGTGCACCATTCTGCTCTTTTCCTGTTCTTTAGCTCTCTGACTCCAGCCCTGAGTTTTACATTTTTAACCAGCATTCCTCTAAATGCCATGAGCCTGGAGGCACTTGACTCCCAGCTTGAGTTTTATAGGCCTAGTTTGCATCTGAATGGATCCTTCAGAACGCCAAACTCGAAGTGAAAACAGAACCTGAGCTACGGTGAAAAGAAAATATTTGAATGTTTTTGTAGTTGCCGGAATGCTGTGTGAAATTTATCGTTTTGAAGTGTGGTCTCTCCTTAACGTGAACCACACTCTGTGTGTAAACCTCTCTCTCTACGTCTCTGTTTTCACAGAAGGTTCTCAAGTTACATAAAATCCGTATTTTTATATTAGTGTCACATTGTCAGTCATTGGTTATGTATTTTCTTTCTTATTATTCTTTTTAACTGTAAATGGAAACACACAGGCAAATACATGAGTCCCAGGCACAACACTGGAGATTCAAGCCATCTGATCTAATCTGGGGGGCTGCAGACAGGCTGTCTGCTCTTCTGTGTCTATTTAAATGAACATGCACACACACACGCACACGCCCCCACACACACACACACCGTCACATAGGCATTCAGGAATGCACTGGTCAACACCACACACACTTACTGTCAGAACCTCTTTTCCCAACAGTGTAAGGCAATGTAATTTTATAATCCAGCCCCTATAAAAGACCAGCAGCAGCTGGTAGTTAAAATAAATCAACACAAATAAGCTCCTGTCCCTTTATCTCTGTCTTTCTGGATTTAATTTGAACCTCATGCTTTGATATCCAGTGTCGAATACAGGAGCTTCTCTGTGGGATGAATCTCCTTGAGTTTTTGATTATTGCTCAAGCACAATATTGGCTTCACATTCCAGCTATTATTTAGCTGCGGTATTTTTTAAGCTCCTGCTAGCCTGTGTAATAAAAGCTAAACTTACACCACTGATGTGTCTTGAGGTCGTAATATTTCCTGTTCTGTTTGTCTCTGTTGTGCAGCTTTCATTACATTAGCATGGCTAATGTAGTTGTAGCATCACCAAAGCGACACAGTTTATCTGATGACCTTAAGCTTCGGTGCAGTTGTTCTGTGAAGCTCTCAGAAATTTGTTAAAGAGCATTTGTAGAGAAAAAATCAGGAAAAACTGGCAGCTGGATGGATGATGTCCCGTCCGTTGCCAACTCATACTAGGGTAGGTGTAGGCATTCTGCACAAAAAAATTAGCTTGGCGCTACAGGGTTTAAGCCTGAAAAGAGATGCAATGTGAGAAATACAAAGCCGTTGACAAACAGACTCCGGACGTGTCAGATTTTGCTGTTCTTGGTTGTAATACAGCAGAATTTCCCAGTATTGTATTGATAGTTTCTTCGGTCTTAAATTTCATTCAAATTTAAAGGTCTTAAATTTGATTTGCTGAAACCTGCAGATACCATGCTAGGAGATCTGCTATGAGTCCCAGTTCATGTGGGATAGCCTGATGGCACTAGTCAATAGCGCATAACTTGTACGCAAGAATACTGCTGAAAGAAAGCCAAAAAAAGTCATGCAACAGCAATAATATGTTTGAGTAAGACCAAATCAGAACTGTGGCTGTTGAGCAAAATGCTGCGTGTGTGGCAGAAAACCGAAACACAACATCCCCATTTTGAAACAGGCGGTAGAGGTTATTTTAAAGCAGAACCACAACCCTAAACATACAGCCAAAACAGCAACAGATTGATTAAGCTTATAGAAGATTCATAAACTAGGATGGCCCCCATCGACATCTAGATTTAAATCCAATTAAAAATCTGTGGCAAGGCTGGAAAGCTGTTACCCTAAATCCAATTTGACTGAGACTGAGCTATTTTTGCAAACATCATTTAGTAAAGATTTAAGTCTAGATGTGAAAAACTACTGAGGAAGTACAGCTAAAGACTTGCAGTTGTATTTGCAGTGAAAGGTGGCATGACAAATTATAGACCCGGAACGGTTGAATAGAAACGTATGCTGAGATGCTGTAAACCATCCATCCTTGTCCTTTCAATTCACAACTACGCTCTACTTTGTTGGCCTCTATAACACTCACAGTTTTACCACATCCACCTTTTGTTCCAGGAAACAAATAAGTTATTCCTGCACCTTCCAAACACCACAATCATCTGCGGTGAAGGTTAGGAAAAGATGTTCATCTCCAAAACATAAACTGTTAAAATTTTAGGGCTTCTTTAAGACAGCTGGAAGTGATTTAAGTACAGTTACAGTCTTCAAATACCTCAGAGAGTGCCTTCCTTCTTTGGTTTGCACCTGTAAACAAGCTCTTTTGTTCCCGTCTACTTAAACATTTGTTTTAAATAAGAAAAGTTGATGTATTATTTTGATAAAAATGATCTCAGATCGACAAGTGTGAGTTAATTTGATGATATATTTCTTTCCAAAGAGTTTCTATTTCCATTTTCTTTGGTTCTGATCACTATCGAGGACAGATGACTCTTGAAAAATTCCGACTCCTGGTCAACCAGTAATCATTCTGGGTAGTATTTATTAGCAATATATCAACATTTTCTTACAGAAGGGAAGACTATTAGTAGGTTATAGACAATAAACAGTAGAAATTAAAGATAAATTGTGCTTTGAGACATCCAGCAAGGCTGTACATGTCTCAAATCAGCCTTTCCTTGCAGGGGAAGAACCTGCAGTCGCCGCATCCATTAGTGAGCCCCAAGCTCTGCATTCGGATTAGACCGAGATGCGTCGATACGGTTCCGACCAAAAAGCTTGCGGGATCAATAAACACAACAGCGGGGGGGTGGGGGGACTTCAAGGAGACTATGCTATTTACAGTAATGGGGGAAATCTGTGGAGGAGAGGCGGCCTGCTCTTTGCTTGGATACATGTTTGTGTGCGAGAGTGGTCTGAATTTAATTAGCCGTCTGTTCCTCGGTGACCGCTAGAGAGAAGCCAAGCAACTGTCTCTGGATAATTTACGACCTCCACTTACAGGCAGGCCATGTACAGTTGCAGCCCGTTACCTCGAGCAGATCCGTCTGCACTGCTGCGGTCGGCTTCGTTCAGCTGTGTGGTGTTGCACATGCAAACATTAAGACCATTAAGCAGATAGCCCTATCAACTGGAACTAAAACACGGTCACCTCTAAAGGTGATTTTTCTTGCGATCATGTCTTTTAGGGCTGCAATTAATGCATATATTAGTACTTGATTATTCTGACAATCAGATTTAAAAATTGGCACATTCTCAAGATTTTTATTTACTTAAGCTCATTTGATGCAATATTAGAAATGCATCAAAAGATGCAAGAAAACAAATGAGTCAGTTCCTTTTTTTAAATGAGGAAATAGACATTTAGTCCTAAAGTGCAACAACACAGCATTCCTTTAGTGAACACTTGATCATATGCATCAAATGATGCATCTGCAGCCAATTCAGCCCTTTCTGTTTAACTGGCTTAACTGATTAATAATTATATAGCAAAAGGTGCGTAATATGAGATTAATTTTTTTTTAGAGAATTTGAACCAGGTGTAGATAAAAACGAGCCACAGACAAATGTTTTTATTTTATGTCAAATGCAAAATGTATACATTTTTTGTGTGAAGTTTTGGCTTGTTTACTGCTGTAAATATGATGCCATTTCATCAAACTGCTTTTTGATGAAATAATTGTCAAATAATTGATTACTTGATAATTATTTCAAAAAATCGATTAATCACGATTCATCACGATTAATGTGTTTTCTTGTGTGTTTCCAGATGGATCTGAAGCTGATCTTCATTGCATTTATAGGACTCTTTTACTGCTGCAACTCTCAGAAAGGTAAAGTTGATTTTATTGCTTTTCTACTATGAAGCTAAAACCTTCTTTTTCACATTTTGTTGGTAGAATGTTTAGCGAATGGCCATAATAAGAAAAGCGTTTGCTACTTTAGTTTAATGAACTCGTAGAAGAAGCTACGAGTGTTGTGCTGTAGCGTCCTGGAATAAGATGGAATATTATGAGCCTCCAATCAGTGTTTCACACCTGCTGGTGCGTAAATGTATGAAGTTTGTGTCGCAGAGCCGCTCTGTAGCGCTGCTCTCTCTGACTCTGACCACTCCTCTCTCTTTGTTTTCCGTCTAGAGGGGAATGAGTGCATCAACAAAAATGCCAAACACTGCGGAGAGTGCATCCAGACCGGAGCCAAATGTGGCTGGTGTACAGACCCGGTGTGTAACTCAGAGCTGTCAGCTACACTTACTGCAGAGTAATGCACAGGGGTGAAATCATGTGTTCCTGTTCTATAGAATGCTCTACTTTACATAAGTATCTTTTTTTATGTGTCTTCCAACTAGTCTCAAAATTCTCCATACCCGTTTCTGGTTGGAAACAACACAGGCATGGCTTTTTTTTTTTTGCTTTTTTTTTTTTTTGACTTTTTTTTTTTTTTTTTTTGCATTTTAAGCAAATCAAATGGGACAGTAAATAAAAAAAACTAAATGAATAATAACAAATGAAAAAGAAACCATTAAAACAGTGAGATTGTAAATAAAAGGATAAGTAAATTAATACCATTGAAAATGATAAATATTAATTTCTGTCACGCAGTATAATCAAATCAGGAAGTTCCTTGTTAAGCTTTTTTTTTGGATGCAATGTTTGGCACATTAATTACTTTCTCAAACATTAGAGATGCAAATCTTTCAGTGACTAACAATTTGATTCTGTATTGTAGGGTCACAGTTTGCTTCAGAAACCAATTTATTTAGAGATTCTGTTTAAAGAATTGACAAAAGAAAAGCAGTCTGAAAAAACTAGAAAATTTCTTTAAAACAATTCAAATTGTGTCAAATTCCATTAGTTAATATTGAAACAAAAATAGGGCTTGTTCATAACTTAAATGATCATATTTAGATTATCTTAGCTGTCTGGCTTTGTCTTAAATAAAGAGATATAAAAAAATATATATATATTCAAAGCCTAATTTAGCAAAAACTTAAGCAGACTAAAATTGATTTGAGCAATTTCAATCGATTCAGAATTCCCAAGAATAGGAATAAATCTTTTCTACATGAACAAGCTGTTTATTAATTTATCCATTTATTGCCGATCCGTCCAACGGACCCTGACTCAAAATGTTAATCCCATCATAAATGATCTCTGTGCTGCCTCTCTTCAGGACTTCCTGAAACAGGGCGAGACCGTGTCAAGCCGGTGTGACGAGCTGCAGTCTCTGATAAAACGGGGCTGCAACAAGACATTGATCGAGAACCCACTGGGGAAACGGAAGATTCTCAAGAACAAGCCGGTGACCGATCGCAGCAAAGCCACAGGAAAATTGAGACCAGAGGACATCACTCAGGTCCAGCCCCAAAAAGTCAGCCTCACCCTCCGATCTGGTGCGTAAACATCGACTTCACATCTGGTGCAGCTATGTATATCAGTCACTTTGTAATTTTGACAATTCTTGTCCGTTACAACTATATAAAGGTGAGCCGCAGTCCTTTGAGCTGAAGTTTAAGCGTGCAGAAGATTACCCCATCGACCTGTACTACTTGATGGACCTGTCCTTCTCCATGAAGGACGATCTGGAGAACGTAAAGAACCTGGGGACCAGTCTGATGCATGAGATGTCGAAGATTACATCCGACTTCAAGATAGGTCAGGAAATCTCATTAGTTCAAGTCTCTTATTGTTGTTTATAGTTTATGAAACTGGGACTGGATTGTGCTTGGACATTTTTCTGCTTGTCTACCTCAGAGCTTTACAAAGTATGACTTTTCTTTGTACCTTCATCATTTTAGCTTTTAGCTTCTCTGCCCTCTCATTGGAAAGCTTTGCAACCTGAACTGAAACAGGCTACAGAAATTCTCTCATTAGTGCCTGTTTTTCAAATATGTTTTCACATTTTATTTTATTATTGACGCAACTACTGACAAACTTGTATAAAATTCATTTTAAGTGGTAATAAACAGGGGGATTTAACCCATTTATTCCTCAGCAAACCTACGTTTATGTTTGCCTCTTGTTCTAAATCTATACAATAGCCAGATTCTGCTTTTGAAATTGGTTCAACAAGAATCTCTCCAGGCTGACACAGTTTGACCTCATATAGCTAAGACATTATGCACTTATTTTGGGGAGGGCCTAGTCATATTTATTTATAGTCATGTAAAACAGAGTCAGAGACATTCTCAAGAATACAACTCCTTGTGTTAGGCAGAAAAAAATAGTCTGCTAAAAGGTTGTGGGGATTTTGTTGAAAAATCCCCACAAATGATTTTAAATGTGTTCAAAATCATAGCACACTTGGTACAGATGCACCGCTGTCAGGCTGGAATTGGACAAGTGTTTTGTATTTTGTTCTTCTACAATTACAAGTGGCTACAGTTAGGCCTGTCACAAAAACAGGTCGATAAATTGTCCAGGAATTTATTGCGATAAACAATAATATTGTCATTTTGAGGCTATAGACAAGAAATATAATGGTAAGGACATGGTAATGCAAGTACATCCTCTCAGACCCGTGAACTTTCATTTATTTATAGTAAATACTTACTTTATAGTAAATAAACAAAACAACTGAAACAACAAATAAAAAGTACACTTAAGTCTCACTAAGCAAATTTGCCTTTGGAAAATAGGCTAACTGAGACCAAATTGCCAGACTGAAGTTGTTTGTCAGCCATTCTTTGGTAGAAAGAGAAAAACAATCAATCACTCAAATGGAAATGATCAAACTCATTTCAATTTATCTTGCGATTAATTGATTTATTGCTTATTGTATCTATCTGTACCTGTCTACAGTTTCTTTTTATGAATAAAGATGATGACCCATTACAGCTTTTATTAACACCTTGCTGATACTTCAGAGCGTTCACACTGGCTTCCTTTCCATTGACCATATAATTGCATAATTTGACATTTCGAAAATAAATTCACTTAATGGAAACATGGCATTTTGCAAAAAAACAGCTTGTTTTTCTATTAAAAACGGATGTTGCCACTGGCGCAAACCACAAAGAAGATGATGACAGGAAGTAGTTGGAGAATGATGGCACAGCATGTTTAGCAACTTATTTCATGAATAAGTTTATTCATGAGTAGTTCTCAGTCTTATTTAATGTAAACACCGCAATGTCAGTTTTTAAAAATTATTTTATTTTCCGACATTACTGGAATACTGACAAAGTTTTATGCACATTTGTAATGGAAACGCAGCTCATGTCATGCACTGATGCAAAATATTCACAAATGTTGAAATAGAAATAGGCTCACCCTCTGGATTCAGTTTTAGAGCATTATCCTTTCACCAAAACACGTCTACATCTATTTTACCTGTAGTGTAACTCTGATTTTTTTATATATATATATATATTTTTTCTTCAAAGGTTTTGGCTCCTTTGTAGAGAAGACAGTCATGCCTTACATCAGCACCACTCCGGCCAAGCTGCTGAATCCATGCACAGGCGACCAGAACTGCACCAGCCCGTTCAGCTACAAGAACGTGCTGCCGCTGACTAATAATGGCGCCACTTTCAACAGACTGGTGGGGGAGCAGCAGATCTCGGGGAACCTGGACTCCCCCGAGGGCGGCTTCGACGCCATCATGCAAGTGGCCGTGTGTGGGGTAAGCCACTGTTCACTGACATCAAACATGAGGTTCAGGTTTTGAGGGTAATTTTCCCACCGTTCGCGCCTCTTTCTCGCAGCTACAACTCACCAGATGTATCTAGTAACGTTTATAGGGTGGAGATATTTTATGAGTCTTCTATTTTTGGATGCGAATCAAGCCCTCATATGTTTCTTTTTAAGCTGCTCGTTTACAGCTCTGTTTCCAAAGATTTGAGGTGATTGCAGATTGATATTTCTGTTCATTTTTTCTACAGGAACAGATCGGCTGGAGGAACGTAACCCGCCTACTGGTGTTTTCCACTGACGCCGGATTCCACTTTGCTGGCGACGGCAAGCTGGGTGGCATTGTGCTGCCCAACGACGGGAAATGCCACCTAGAGAACAACATCTACACCATGAGCCACTACTATGTAGGGAATGTCTGCTGTTTTGGCTGTTCTGGAAGTATCAAAGGCTTCCTGTGACGTGAAGGTAACCTACTCTCTCTTTTGTCTTCTCAGGACTACCCCTCAATCGCTCACCTGGTTCAGAAGCTGAGTGACAACAACATTCAGACTATTTTTGCCGTCACAGAAGAGTTCCAGCCTGTTTACCAGGTTAGCCTTTTTTTTTCTCCTCTAAAGCTTTTGTTGTAATCATAATGAAATTTTAGCCTCAATCTTCTGCCATCAGTTAGCAAAAATGTACAGTTTCAGTACATCGGTGCATTTGGACTGCAAAAATACGTCGAGATTTTAGCAATTGATTACTCTGTTGATTATTCTGACGATTAATTGGATAAAGAAAATTGACAAATTCTGCAAATTTTTTATTTAACCACTAGTGTTTTTTTATACAATACTACAGTTACTTTTTTGAATAAGACAATAAAAATTGTATTCCTGAAAATGCAATGACATAGCATTCAATTGGTGTATGCTTGAATATTTGTAGCAAAAGATACATCTGCAGGTAAATAAGTAGTCTACTAATCTGTTGATTTTCTTTTGGTTTTATAAATGGTCCATTTTTATAAAACCACTTTTGTTAACCATTTAAGATTTGTAACAAAAGATCCTTTATTGAGGAGCTTTTTCTTATAGAACTCAAACCAGGTGAAGCTAAAAATGCCATTTGAGGAGTTTTTGGTAGAATATGTACATATTTGTACAGTTTTGGCTTAATTACTTCTCTGACTGTTTTGTTCTTTCAGCAAATGGCCTTTTTTTTGGTCCCTTATACTACAGTTAGCAATCAATTGATTACTAAATTGGTCGACAGTTATTTCAATCATCGATGAATCACGATTAATCATTTCAGCCTTGGCAGAGGCTGGTTTTAAGGGCAGGAAAACAAGAGTTTTTTTGTTAAATGTTGTTCTTAGTATTTCCTCTTTATCTCTGCAGGAACTGAAAAATCTGATACCAAAGTCTGCAGTAGGCACTCTGTCTGCCAACTCGAGCAACGTCATCAACCTCATCATAGATGCTTATAATGTAAGTACATTCTTCAGGATTTTAAGTACAACTCAAATCCAGTCGAACTGATCACATTATCATTTGCTCAACTGAGTGAGAGGAACCTTGTGCATCATTCTGAGTTAAGTTGTGCTTGCATTCCTTCTTAATCTGCAGCTAATGCTTTGTTTATTCTCTGCTGTCTAAACCGAGCTTCCAGATGACATTCCAGTGAATAAGCTATGTTGTCTTATCTTTTGGGTTGTTTCTTTTGCCAGGCTCTTTCCTCTGAAGTGATTCTGGAGAACACCAAAGTTTCAAACAACGTGACAATCGAGTACACGTCTCGCTGTAAGAACGGAGTAATCAATAAGGGCGAAAATGGAAGGAAGTGCTCCAATATCTCCATTGGAGATGAGGTGGGATGTGGAAGATGATGTTTTTATGTTACAAATATCATATAGTCTTTCATTGGACAAGGGTGGCATTGTTATTTGATTAGAAAAAGATTAATTCTGCAGTGTTGAACATGCATACTGCAGTAAGCAAAAGAATAACAATACATTCAACACACCCTATTTTTACCCTGCAGAGCTATTTGAATTTCGATTTATAGCAATCGATGCAAACAATAAGAAAATAAGAGCATCAAAAAACAGTAAACAGTCAAAGTAAAATGAAGCTGAAATCCCATCGGAAACACAAGCTTAAAAAAATCTGCTGTTTTTTTAAAGGAGATTTAAAGATTGTGAGAATCTTGTTCTAATGTGGAGGGTTTTAAACTTGACTCCTACCTTGATGAAAAATTTCGCAAAGAAACATAATAGTTGATGTAAATATCTACACAAGTCAGCTTGGACTTGAACAGTTTCTGAACAAGTTGTTGAAAATGAGAATTTATTCAACTTACCTGGTTAAATAAAGGTTTTTCAGCTTTTTAAGACTCTGTCTTTCAGGCATTAAACTGCAGCCCTTTCAAGAAAAAGAAGATGCATATTAAGATTAAGATTTCCCAAGCATTTCAGTTAAGATTTCTAGTGGCACCACCAACTTTTCAGTGAATAAGCATTTCTCCTGTGTTCCTTCAGGTCCACTTTAACATCAGCATCACCTCTAAAGGTTGTCCAAACAAAACCAATCCTGAGATTATCAAGATAAAGCCCCTGGGATTCACAGAGGAGGTGGAGATTATCCTCCACTTCATCTGCGAGTGCGACTGCCACAGCGAAGCCATCAACAACAGCCAGGTCTGCAGCAACGGGAACGGGACGTACGAGTGCGGAGCCTGCAGGTACAAATCCCTCCAACACCTCATTTTTTGTCATCGTTGCCCTTTTGGTTAGCTATAGAAACCCCATTCGCTTGGCGACCTTTAACCCTCTGCTTCAGGTGCAAAGATGGTCGCGTGGGCCGGGAGTGCGAGTGCAGCAGCAATGAAGTGTCCACAGAGGACATGGACCGGACCTGCCGCAAGGACAACGGCACCGACATCTGCAGCAACAACGGGGAATGCGTGTGCGGCACCTGCGAGTGCAAGCCGAGGGAGAACCCGGAGGAGAGGTACAGCGGGCAGTTCTGCGAGTGTGACAACTTTAACTGCGACCGCTCTGGAAACAAGCTCTGTGGAGGTGAGTCTGTGGAGAGGATGCGTTCGTAATCTTAAGTCACGCCAAGTCATTTTCCTGTGAGCAAGCGGAACACATGAAACCTGGAATCTTGACTGAAAGTTAAGCAGAAAAAGAACCGAAACATGACCAAAAATATCATTTTTGCTCTTTTCTAATAGTTTGATGCAGCCATTGACACCATCCCAGTATTCAGCATTGTTATTAGTAATATTAGTATAACATTATATGATTTTATAGATTACAACTTACATGTCTAAACTCTGTCCACAAGGACCATAATTGGTTATGGAAATACTTAAGGGCCACAATTCCTTTCGCCAAGTTAGAAAAAAATTACTTTTTTTGTTTTTTTTTATTTTTACCTTCTCAGAAATAAAATAAACAAATAATATTTTCTTGAAGAAAACTATTAAAGAATCTCATAAACACAACTTATTCAGGTTGCATGTTTTCTGTTTTGTTGGTCTTGAAAAACATATTAATAGATTCTCTGTAACAAAAACGAGGTATGAGTCACTTTGAAAGGGCTTGTTGCCAAATTTATTCTATCAGTATTTGAAAACTTCAATTGTAGGATAGCTGTGCTACTACTTCTAATTAAACTCAAAATTGAAGCAAAAGGGGGTGGGGGAGTATTAAAAACAGTTTTCTATCTCGCATTTTCCATTTTCTACTTAGTAAAAGTGTCCATTCGCATCAGCCGCCATTACTGGGGGCCAAATTTGCACAATTCTTGAATTCGAAGGTTTCAAAAACTCTCCTTAAAAAAGCAGTTCGTATCATTATCACAGTAATGCCACAAAATATTGTGACAAAACTTTTAAGTCCACATCACCCATTCCTGCTTTGGACAACTCTGGTTTAAAATGTCTTTCATTTAAAATTCTAAAATCTAGTTTTATAGTAACTTCCTTCTTAAAGTCACTGCAGGGCATTGCCTCTGAGCCCTACAGTAGATATAAATAAATAATGTCAGCTCATTGCAGGAAGTTTAGAAAAAAAACTTTCGAGTTCCGTTCTCTTCATATTCAAGTTCTTAAGGAGAAGTGAAAATTGTCTGAAACCGGGATGAAATAGAATTAAAATTCTAATTTGTGAAGCTCAGACCATAACGCAATATGACCATAACGCATCGTACTGAGATGAGCGCCATTGTCCTTCCCTCCGTTCTCTCTGCTGTTCAGGACACGGGCGCTGCGAGTGCAGGAAGTGCATCTGTGACCCCATGTGGAACGGAACTGCCTGCGACTGTTCCCTGGACGAGAGCACGTGTTTGGCCAGCAACAAGCAGATCTGCAACGGCAGGGGACGCTGCGAATGCGGCACCTGCAAGTGCAACGACCCCAAATTCCAGGGCCCAACGTGCGAAACATGTCCCACCTGTCCTTCAGTCTGCGCTGAACACAAGTAAGGAATGACTTTGTGTGGAATAAAAACCACCTTCAAGTTTCTATGTACACAACTGAATCCATCCACAAACTCAAGAACACTGAATTCTGGCAGAATTTCTCCTTAAAAGTAGGGATGCACCAATCCACTGTTTTCACTTTCGATACCGATACAGATATCTGAGATTAAGTATCGGCCGATACAGAGAAACAGCGCTGAGTTGACTTAAAACGTTTCTATTTTTTTAAACACAGAGATAAATGTACTGAATTGCAAACGCATTTGATAACTTTGCACTAGTACAGCACACTTACCTACCAAAATACAAATACAGAATAATGACACTACTTTAATTTGATCAATCACTGCAATTAGGGGTATTACAGCTAATGTAAAGTAAATAATAAAGAATGAAACTGACAAAAACAATAGATTGACTATTTTGGTTAAAAATGTAAACAAACCTTCTTTCAAATGGTTCAGAAAGCGCAATTAGGAATTCTAAATATAAAGTAAAACAAAAAATAAAACATGACGTCGCTCAGAGCACAAAGCATAGAATTAGACTGAATAGATCTGCCCTTATGGATCAGGCGCATTGCCACAGATATCCAATCTAGAATTTTTGTCAATATCAGGACCAATGCAGATATAAATATTAGATGGATGCATCTGTAATTTAAAGGACAAAACTTTTACAAAGAAATTCCCTGAGTTCAGAATGTAGAGTAGAGAGGGCCCTGCGGAGGACAGTGAAGGGAACGGAAACATTAACTAGAACACCAGATATAATTTAGCTATACCTTGTTTGCGAAGCTACAATACAGGTTGTCATCAAAGGAGATTTTATTCTTTTGTTAAAGCAGTTTGCCTTCCCTTCCCAGAAAGATTCTGTACAATCAGTTTTTAAAATGTTTCCGTATTATTAATTCTGTTTTCTTCAGAGAGTGTGTGGAGTGCCGGGCGTTTGGCACTGGGGTGAAGAAAGACACGTGTCAGGAGGAATGCAGTGACTTCACCATGCATAAAGTGCCGACCAAAGACAAGATTCCCCAGCCCACCGATAAATCCTACCCCGTCATGCACTGCAAGGAGCGGGACGCCAACGACTGCTGGTTCTACTACACGTACGCCGTCACCAACAGCACGGAGAAGGTGGTCTACGTGTTGGATGAGCCGGGTGAGCACAGACCCCGGCCCCGTGGCGATTACAGAGGTTGACCTAGCTGGACATGTTTTCCGATCCTAACTCTGCTGCCCCGTTCCAGACTGCCCCACGGGCCCAGACATCATCCCGATCGTCGCGGGCGTGGTCGCCGGCATCGTCCTGATCGGCTTGGCGCTGCTGCTCATCTGGAAGCTGCTGATGATCATCCACGACAGGAGAGAGTTCGCCAAGTTCGAGAAGGAGAAGATGAACGCCAAGTGGGATACGGTGGGTGTCTGGAAATCCTGCCGACGTTTTTGGCCAGCGTTTTAGCGGAGGCCATTCAGATGTGGAAAACAGGTGCAGCTCAGCCCTCTGTGTTGCTCTGTTCCTTCACAGGGAAGGTAATCAGTTGTTCTTAGCAACAGATGGGATTTACTGCCATGTTTATATCATTACGAGCGCCCTCGCTCCCGCTCTGAGCGCTCTGGCAGCTGTGAAGACGGATTGAATTTGTTGCTTTTGAACAGGGCTCGACCGAAGAAGGAAAAATGTTGGGAGTCTGTGTGGACTTTTTTGGGAATGCTATGTGCTCTGTGCATAGCAAAACTTTTTCCAGGGAGGGGCTAAGCCTTCTTCCCGCCCCGCTTCCTCCCTCATGTCACAATGGGAGCCAAAATCAACAGGAGGCAAAGCAAGAATTTACTCAGGACCATGTGAAGTTATACTCCGCCACCTAGTGGCAGGGTTATATTACAGTTGATTTGAATTCAGATTAACATGACAAATTAGATAGTGTATTGTCACCTTCCTAAAATAATGGCCTAAGTCATTTTATACAAAAAGTGATTTTGGCCAAAAAAAATAAAAAATCACCACCTCATCTTTTTTTTTGCCGAAAGATGATTTAGGCAAAAAAAAAAACAAAACAAAAAAAAACACTTTTGGCAAAAATGTGATTTTAATTTTATTTAAGTTTCATGAACTCCATGGAAGTTCCTCTTTAGAAAAACCAGGAAAATGATGTAGCAAAAGCAGCTGATTATGTCTTCTCTTAATAAATTACAAATTAATTCATCCCCACAACCTGACTGTCTGAAATGTATTCTAAATACAGCTAGCATGAATCTAGAGGCAAAATAGCAGCAGGATGAAATCCCACTTCTGACACCATATAGTGACCTGGGAGTCTGCAGAAATTTACAGCATAATCATTGTTTGATTGTGCTAATGATTTAAGGAAAGCCAGAACACAGCAACACAAACCAGCTCCGTTCAATTCAGTTAGTTTATCGATTGCCTTTTCACAACAAGTGTCGTCTCAAGGCACATTTCAGTTCAGTCATACATATATTCTAATTGGTCCTAGTTATCAAGCAGTGCATTAAGCTCAGTTTATTATTCAAACTAACAAATAAAAAAAAAAATTCTCCCCAGTTATCCAGTTCTCACAATTAATTTCAAAGCAAATTATTCCAGGAAACAGACATTTTATTTATTTATTTATTTATTTATTTTATGTTTTTACAAAGTTTTTCACCAGACTACGCTGCAATATAGTCACCATCTAAAGGTGAAGTTGGCAGATGTCTAAGGACGGGAATGTAGCGTTAGCATACAGAGAACGGTGATGGTTCTGATCTTCCGGTCAGTAAATCACAGTCTTCTACCGTTCTTGCTGCTGGCCTGATGGATTCATCGACAGCAGATCACCTCACTCACTTATTCAGTAGGAGTTACATGAGCTGCAAGAAAACTTTGTCATTTGAGAATGTTATTAGTTTGTTTTTTTTCCTGCAATGTAACTCTTCAGTTAAACATTAAAATCATCTTTCTCTTGCCGTAGCTCAAAAGTTGTCAGACAGACGTAGCATTTTCTAGAAAGACGTAGGGGACCACTGTGTTTCCTCCGACCTCTGCTCTCACCTGACCTTGTTCTTCTCCCTGTATGCTTCTTATTTATTCCTCTTTACTGTTCTGATGTTCCTCGTTTCCCTGCTGAACTCTCCTCTGTCCTCATTCTCCACCTGTAGCAAGAAAACCCAATTTACAAGAGTCCAATCAATCAGTTCCAGAACCCAAACTATGGACGTAAAGGCGCTGTCCTTTGAGTTCGTATTTCTTTTCCTCTCCTCTTGTTCTTCCTGCATGGGCTATTTGTTTGTTTGTTTTTCTGTGTGTCCTCTGGCTTTAGTTTCTTCCTTCATTCTATTTTTTTTCTGTATTTCTTTCTTTCTTTTTTTAACATAGCCGCTACAGAAGCAGGGGTAAAATCCCTGTTTGGATTTACAGTTTGTAAAAGACTGCATGAGTGTGCAGTGACAAAGCAATGCAGCAAAAAATACTCACCTTTGGAAAAATTGGGTGGTATGAAAAACATCCAGCTAAAGCATTATGTGGTAAGTGTTTGAATAATTGTGTTTATGATGCTTAGTGGCTGTGTGGCATGTCCTTAAGGTGTGACCTGCATACATGACGTGTTCATTAAGGGATGGTCTCTACTGACATTCGGCGACTAATTTGTGTGTTCGTTTTTGTTTTTTTCTTCATTAGACTAAAACTACAGCGCATTTTCAAAAGTATCCATGCCTCTTGAACTTTTTTGCTTTTTTTTTTCTACATTAAAACCACAAACTTTAATATTTCATTGAGAGATTTTTCTCTGGTAGACCAAGACTAAGCAGAGCACAAAAACGATGTGGAAAGTAAGGAAAACAGAATCTTCAAATTTCTTAGCAAATAAAGTTTTGAAAAGTGGTGGGTAGTTTACCTCGATGCCTCACAATAAAATTCCAGACAGCCAGTTGCCTTAAAAAGGTACTTAATTGGTATTTAGTTCACCGACTTAATCATAGAATCAGTCCAGCTGTTCTGGGAAGATCAGGGAATTTACTAGACAGTTTATCAATGAAGTTATCAGGAGGTTTAAAGCAGAGTTGAGGTATAAAATTATATCCCGACCTTGTCAATCCATCCTCCAAAAATGGAAATATGTAGAGGTGGACCCATAAATCCACCCCGATAGATCAATGATTGGCCGATACTCGCATGAAAAACCAATCTTCTGCACGAATTTTATCTACCTGTGTAAGTGTATGAAAATCCGCTACTGCCTGTTTTTGCTCCGCCGTGAGAGGGTTGGCCGACTGACCCGCACAACAGGTTAACAATAAGTTAGCAACTTGGTCGCTTTATTTAGCGATTTTTCAGTCAAAAAATGAGTATCGACCAAAATCCGAATCGGCAGGTCAGGCTTTTTAAAAATTGGTGATCAGCCAAAAAAAATTGCAATTGGTGCAACCCTAGAAATATGTCCATAAATCTGACATTTATGTTAGAGTTGCAACAATAAAACCTTCCTGAAGGAAAGAATCAGTCTACTACAATCAGATGAGACCAAAATATCACTTTTCGGCTCATGCTGGGGGAATGGCGAGAAAGACTTTTATCCAGCATGGACAGTGAAAATGGTCAGAGTTGATCAGAAGATGGTTGGAGATTCCTAACTGAGTGGGCAACTGTTACAGACTGACCTGAGAAGACTTGAGACTGGGGCAAGAGTTCAGCTTTCACCAGAACTATGATCTAGATCATCAACATGGAATTCGTGTTGAATATGAATACACATCACTTTTATGTCCTTTTCCTTCCACTTTTCAACTATTTGCTACTTTGTGTTGGTTTACTATATACAGTACAATCCCAATAACACACCTTGAATTTATTGGGATTTGAAGTTTGTGGTTATAAAATGACAAAACGTTCCAAAAAAAAAAAAAAAAAAACTTTTTTAAGGGGCTGCACTTGTTCAGCCGACTTCCTGTGAAGGTTTTGAATTTGAACTCTGTTGTTTTTGTGTGCTCTCCAGGGTGAAAATCCAATCTACAAAAGTGCTGTCACAACTGTGGTCAATCCGAAATACGAGGGCAAATGATGGCCCCGGGGTCCTTCCTGAACTCTGACACCAGCTCTGCAGTCCTACAGCAGCCGGTCCGGCGGGAGCGAGTGGCGGAAAATTTGTGCGTTCGTCTTCGTTGCTTCATCGTAGCATTGTATCACTCAGCCACTGCGTCCTGTTTGTTGTTACTAACACGTACAATTTATACCCCATGTGTCGTACTTTTGATGTACAGTATACGGTCTTTGTACATACTTCCAAGCGTCGCGTTTTATTTTCTGCTGATGGACTGGTCCGATTCGGAGCCTACGGATTTAGAAAGATTTCTCCAGCTCGTGTTTCTTAGCAGCCAAGCCTCCTGTTTAACGCGTCACTGTTGCTGCACTTCGTGTCACGTGCGTCTGTGTATATTTAGAGAACGACAGCAATAAGGTATTCTGAACAATGTCGAGCAGAATTCAGTACAAATCGGACAGTAGGAGCGAATAAAGTGGTTGTAAATGTAGTTTTGAATTTGCAAATGATTTTAGTTGTTTGTGGTTGTTTTGTTTTTTTTTTGCACTCTTGCAGAGTGCTGACCTAATATAAAAATCAAAACACAAGACAGATATGAAGTATTTTACTTGTAGTGTTGAGATGGCGTGCTATCGCAAAGGGATTGTATACCACTTGTTAAAAACAACGAAGTCGCAGCAATTCTGAACAATCAAGAAATTTCTGCAGTTATATTATAATGAGATACAGCTCTGATGTAATGAAGTTTTGTTAATTGCATTTTTTTAATCCTCAGGTCCCACATGTTTTCTTATCAATTTGTTTCTGTGCCAGTTTTGCTATTATTCACACTGAATGACTGAAGATGTCGCATGAAAGATGTCGCATGAAAGATGTCGCACGAATCACCTCAAAAGTGTGCTCACACCCAAATGCCTCTAAACTACAACACAGGGCCTTTCAAAAATATTGCTTTTAAAGTGCCTTTTTTTTATTTTATTACTATGTTTTCCCCAGTGCTGTTCACAAGATATTTATTAAATACCAAAAAACAACTGTATTTTTGTCTGGCTAGTTTGTGGTTCTCTGTAACACATTTACAGTAGTTCTTCATTGTGCATTGTGTCCACTCTATTAAATTGGAGACTTTTAAATGTATTTCTCTGAATTAATTCAATTCTGATTATACCATGTCATACTACTTCAAAACATTTTGAGAAGTTCAGAAATTTTCTAGAAAAAAAGCAAGTAAATTTCTGAGTTTGAGAAGTCAAAAATTTGAGAGAAAAAAATCTGATTTTTTTTTATATATATATATATATTAATCTCAGAAATTGTCTAGAAAAAGTTTTGAAAAAGTACCAAAAAAAATTTGACTTTTGGAAATTGTCAGTTTCGAAAGTTCAACAATTTTGGCTTCTTAAACCATGAAATTTTGCCATTTTCCCAGAAAATTTCATGAGTTCAATCTCAACATTTCTGATATTTTTGACTTATGGAGTTCAACATTTTTTTATTATTATTTTTTTTGTAGAAAATGTTTGAGATCATTCTCAAAATCCTCTTTTTGGCAGAAATTTACAACAGGAAGTAGATTTAAAGCTATCAAAAAGCAACACATAATCTCCCAATTTAGAGAAATTCAAGAACAGATGAGGAACAAAGTCAGTGATACTTTTCAGGCTCCATGTCCAACTCTAAGGTTTGGGACTGCAGCAGAACAAGCCATCATCTACAAAAAATAAACATACAACAGTGATGATTCTTCCAAGACATCAATGCCTCATCCACTGAAAACCAAGCATAACATCTAAAGCGCCGCAGGCCTCAGCGTTAATGATTCAACAATAAGACAGAGATTGGGTGAAGAACTGCGTCCATTGAGGAGTTAGAAGGTAAGATAAAAAAAAGCACATAAATTGACTCCAGTAACGTCAAAAACATCTTGATCTCAAAGATTTGCGGGAAAATATCCTGTGGACTCATAAATCAGGAGTGGAAGTTGGAAGAAGTGCATCACGTTCCATCTTGCTTGAAACTAACATAGCATGTCAGAAAATGAACATAAAACAGTGGTAGAAATGTACTGGTGTCTTTTAATCCTGCTGTTTCAGGATAACCAATGTAACCAAAAATTCTGCTGTTTAGAAAAAAAATATTTAAAACGGGGGATTGATTTTTTTAATTTTTTTTAAACCGTTTTTTAATTTATATATGTTTTGTGTGTGTGTGTGTGTTTTACTATTAATTGGTAAAATTCACATCATATGTCATTATGTTCCGACTGCTAAAACCAAAGAATAAAAAAAGCTTTCTTTTCCATGACTGTACGCATATGAGTTCTATCATTACGCAATCTGCCGGACAACCGGAAGTGCCAAGTCACTCCGGATATGATTGGAGTGAACAGTCAAACCAACTGTGCTAATAAATGACCATAAGAAAACGAAATTGATAGAAGGATATAAGTTTTATTTATTTATTATTATTATTTGTATTTTATTTATTTATTTATTGTGGGGAACAATATATGTAGAGTCCCGATCCACACTCCATTCCAGTAGATGGCGGTAATGCACATCAATAAATTGCTTGCCAACCGCCATAATAGAAAAGAAGAAGAAGAAGAACCATCTGCGCTTCCGACCAGCTGTAACCAGGAGCCAAGTTCTCTGTCTCTGTTTTTGAAATTACAAAGAGATAAACGGGCCCTTGTAGGGGGAAATGGAAGACGACGTCTTAACGACGCTGAAGATTTTAATCATCGGTGAAAGTGGCGTTGGCAAGTCCAGGTAAGACGAAGTTTTATTCGGGTCAAGAACATGGCAAGAATCAGCGCTGCCGTGGATGTCGGCTAGTTCTGTAGCCTGCTGGCGTCTGTTTTATTAAAGGCGTCTAAACATGCTAAACAGGACAGTGGAGCTGAGTTTAACCTGAACGAACATTTTCCATTGGGGTTTGTCTTTATTGTTTAGCACTATTTACCAAGCTGTCAGGGCTAATAAACACCAAAGAACAGTAGAAGCCTCTTGTTAGCTGCTGGTGGCTAGCTATTAGCGGCTAGCTGCTGGGTGTTCACTCCTTAAGATGTTGCAATCGGGATGAGGTTACCGCACAGGAGGCCAGTTCACCTTCTCTTCACCGTCACATCTTTTTACCATGACGCTAAACAAATACCTCCTAAAAAACCCACCCAGTTCAGGGTTTAAGTCCCGCATTTCTCTCCTGGAAGAAGATGCTGGAATCGGAGTCATGACTCGTTTTGAGGAGCTGCTTGTCCGGTTCTTCCCTGGATGATGAATGGATGATCCACACCTTTCCTCTGAGTCCAGCCTCGTTAAGAAGCTCATCCTTTGTTCACGTTTCATGCCGAGACGGGAGATAGTTTTTGCATAATGCCATTTCATTTACCCACAATTGTAAACAAAACACGATCTAATTGCTTTAATCCGAAGAACACCGACAATTATTCGACTTTTTCAGCTGTAGCAAAAATACCGCAGTATGTAATTACAGTTGATGTGCAATTGTTAAAGAAAATAAAAAAAATAAAATGCAGTCATTTCCAATTAAATTGCCTTTAATAGCACAAATATGACCAGCTGGATCATCAGTAGCTTTATTGCGCCATGCAGCTGGAGAAAAGTGCATCTCTTTCTCGGGCTTCTCGGTTGAAATGGAAAATATTTGCGTCTTTGAATCCTCAAGTGTTTAAAACCTTGAGATGATTTATTTACCAGCTTATTCCTAAACAGAACCAAAAGGGAGCCTTGTAATGTGGATGGATGGGTAATTTGAAGGCGCTCTATAGGTTAACATTCATCGCGTTGTTCATCATTTATCGTGATAAGATTTTAATTTATCGTCGTCACAATAAATTCCAATTAGTTAAAAGAATCTAAATTTATAATGTTTAAAAACCCCTAAAGCTGTCAGGGTTTTTATTGCTATAGTTTCCCCACTGTATGTTCAATGAACACCAACTAATTTGAAAATATGATTAATTTGGTTACTGCGTTTGTTTCTATTGATATAAATCCCACTTCTTTGTGAGACTGGTGTCCTAAAGAAGCGTATTTTAAATGTGAATGTTTCTTCAGAGCATTGTTTGTCTTTGGGGCTGTGAATGCTACGTCATGCAGTCACAGCTGCACAGTTACCTGAAAAAACAAAAGTAGCAAATGGTCCTCATCGTTACAATATTACAACAAATTATTGTGCTAAAACTTTCCGTCCATATCTCCCACCCTTCTCCATAAGCTAACTGTACGTCTGCTTATGTTTCCAGGCATCAGAAGAGTTTGCTCTGTGCGCTGATTTCTAGCTCGTCGTTCAGACCAATGGCAGCGTTTCCACGAAGCTATTTGGTGTCATCGGTTACAGTGGGCTTTTGTTTTCTAACACAAACAAGTTCAGCTCAGGATTAGTTTCAGATGTCATAATAATGATGATCATCATAATCCCAAGCTGAGGTAGTGTCATTAGGACGGGGAAGCGAGAGGATTTGTTTTATGTGATTGCTTCCCGTCGTCAGGAAAATGTCCGCTTGGCAGGGAGGACGCTCATTTGATCTTTCCCTGAACCAGTAATTTCAGGGAAAATTACTGAGCTCCTTCCCTCTTACATGGTAAACACTCAGCGCTGTTTGTCGCCCTACAGAGGGACATCCTAGAGAGCTCTGCTGGGGTCAGAGGTCAGAAGCGAGCCTCCTCATCAGGCTTCTGAAGAAGGACTTTGAACTTTATCAGTCACCCATGGGAAGTGACCTCTGTCCTCCTAGCTCATGTGTAGCGGTGACATCATCTGAAGCCTGTGTGTGTCAGTGATTTAAGTGAAGGGTGAGGTAATCAATAGAGACAAAGTTGAGGTCGGTGGATATTTGAGCCTGGCAACAGGAAGCGTTGTCCAGAGCTGAATCATGAAGGGATAAAGAAGCAGTGAGTCATAACGAGACATGAACTTAACTTCCTGTTTTCCCATCAACAGCCTCCTCCTACGATTCACAGATGACACGTTTGACCCGGAGCAGTCGGCGACGATAGGTGAGTAAAGGCGCCACGTCTGTCAGAGTTGCTGCTCCTGCTGCAGAACCGCACACAATACTGGGTTTGAAGAATCAAAACAAACCTGTACGCTCCCCGCTTTTGTTGCGACATGTTGTTCAAGAGAAAAAATGTCCCCTCTAATAAGCACGTTTTCATATACCCATCCTCTCAGATTAGACATAAAGTAATGTTTTTTTTTTGTTGTTGTTTGCATGTTTTTATTATGCAAACAACAAATGTTTAGTTGTAATTCATACGGCAGCAATGAAACGTTTGAGTCGTATATGAGAAGAGATAAAATGTCACAACAACCACCCAGATGAAGCAGTTTGTGAAGGACAAACCGGAATATATAGAGACCATTATCAAGTTGTGTTTCTTAAACCATGTAGTCTGGGTGACGCGCTAGCTTAAAACGACCTTTAAAGGGACGGCATTATGTGTTTTTCAGGCACATTGTTCTATGTTGTCTTCAGTTCTTAACAAAGCTGAAGGAAACAGTTTTCATAACAAAAACTTTTAAAAACTGTTTCATATTTAAAGACGTAAACAAAAAATTGTCATATTTGGCTTACCATATTTTCTGCACTATAAGGCGCACCGCATTATAAGGCGCA